>VWZF01001877.1:114063-129328 GCA_013396755.1 Sclerurus mexicanus | reverse complement strand
CCCCGCGGGGCAGGGGCCGGGCCGGGTCTGGCACCGCCGTGACCGGCGCCACGCGGGGTCCCGGCCCGGCCAGCCCGTGGGTTCGCTCCATCGGGGACGCGCCGCCGCGACGGGAGCGCCCGGGTCGGCCTGGGAAGGTGGTGCCGCCGAAGAGCGGGGCTGTGCCCGCGGAGAGCGCGCAGGTCGGGGCTCCCGCCGCACAGTGAGTTCCTCCGGCCGCCCCGGCCGCGGCAGACCCCGGCGGCTGCTGGAGGTCGCTCCCGCGGGCGGAAGGTCGGGAAAGACCTTGTGTTTTCCTGATGTAACAAGAAACAAGGTTTCAAGCTGTTTCCGCCAGTCACGCTGCAAAGTCGTGGAAGATGTCTAGTTTACAAATAACAACATTTCTCAGTCGGGGAACCTGACTGCGTTACATGTTAGGGAAAAGGAACATGCAGGGAAGAAGGTGACGGGAGTATGCAGCTTGTATAGGTGTTAAGATGGGTAAACCTGCACGGAAAAATCAGGTTTTTTTGGTTTGCCCGAACTCCCTGTGTCTTCACAGCGCCCTGAAAAGTGATGATGGTACTTTTGGAAATCACTGCTTCCTACAGACTTGTGGCTTGCTTAAATCCTGCGTTATAAGGTGTATGCTGAGGGAAATGAGTGTAGCAGTGCTACCTTTCCAGCAGGCTCAGGACAAGGTAGAAGCTTTTAGCAGAGTCAGAACAAATACACACAGTCTGCGCTTACCTAGCTGAGAGCACTTGATCACCTGTTCACCCTTTTTTTCCGTTTTCAGATTCAGCCCTGAATTTGTCCATCTGGTTAATAAAATTCAGTAGGACTTCAGAATATAAACTTTGCACAGGTTTTTGGTTTCTTTTTCAGAAAAAAAATGATAGGTGGTACTACAGATACAGGTAAATATTTAGCAAAATGGGGCTCGACATATCTGATGCTAGACACTGCACAGGGTAAATAGCAGGCTTGGCCCATGTAACCACTCACACCTTAGCTCTCTACCTTGTTCTCTTTCACAGCAGTGGGCACAGTCTCACCCTACCAACCTTCTCTGCCCTTCTGGTGATCATTCATTTACTTGGCCTTTTCACTGAACTTGTATCTGATTTCTAGTCTGGTTTGGGTTTAGGGGTGTTTTTAGTGTGGTGGCTGGTTTTGAAGGGGTGTTTAAATGTTTGTATATGTGGAAGTTAAAGTACAGTTTTATCACTGCAGATGAAACCTCTTATAGTTCAGGATAAGGGAAAATCCCAAAACAAAACTGGCTAGTTGTTCTGTGTTATGTTGGAAAGCTGTAAAGAGGCAGAAAAATAAATGGTGAAAACACAGTTATGTACTAGTGCTACTTGTTACTACTCAGCAATATAAAATTAGTAAAGTTGTTCCTAACAAAAGTTTTGACTAAGCACAATCCTAAAAAAAATTTTTACCTGCACTCCTATCTGTAGAGTTTTTCAGTTAGGACAACTACTTGATTGTATTTCTAGAAAACATAATCTAGGAAAAGGATTCCTCATGTGAATTCTTGTCTGCCTTTCCCATCCTGCAATTTTTTTCAATTTATAAAATTAAGAGCTTTTCTTGAGAGAATATGTAACCGTGACAATAACAGTATTTCACCCTCACTATTACACACCATGAGCAGGACCAAAATCAGTAAAAAAAGTCATATTAGGAGGCTGTTACTTAGAGTTTTTGTGTATATGGAGAAATATAACAACATATTTTAGTTCTTAGGACACCCTCAGTTCTCTGTTACCCCAAGTTTCACCAGCTGCTCCCTGGAACCCTCTCTCTGGCAGTCCTTAGCAGCTGGCAAGGCTTAGATGTGTATGTCCTGCTTCGTATCCGATCTGCCCACCTTTCTTATGTGTAGGAGCTGACATGCCTAAGCTTTAGCTGCATCTACCAGTGCTGTTGGTTTTATTTTTTTTTTTCCGCTCTAAAATACATTGTGGGGTTTGGGTTTTTTATTAGTGCCAAAAAGGCTTTGTGTGCCTTACAGTCTGTTATATATTAACAGAAGTTATGTTGTGGTGAGTGAGGTTGGGCTTAAGTGCCCAGTACAAAAATGCTGACTGTCAGATGTTTGCATCTCAATAAGGTTGTCTATGCTGAAGAGCTTTCAGGGATAAAGTCCCAAATAGTTTAAGTATCATGCTGCATGTTTTCTTCTGCCACAAGGGAGTACAGCTTAATAGCTTACAAACATTTTTAGAACAGCACTTTTTTCTTACAAAGAAAAAAAGTCTTCAGGATATTCTTAAGGCCTAGAAATACAATTCATTTTATTAGCTATGTTTTAAACTGGCATAATGACAAGGGACCTTGAGCCTTAAGATATTGGTTTTTATATATTCAGTATTATGGAATGAGAGGTAAAATTACCACCAGGATTGGCTAGGATGATCTTGATCTCCTTTGCCATGCAAAAAATATTTAATTTTTCAATTTACACTAAACCCCGTAATTCATTCTTAAAATCTCAAGGAAATGAAGTGCCTTTTGGGGTTGGGCACTTCAAAGCTGCTTCCTTTTGTAAAGGGTTGCAGGCTGCTTGCGTTCTTTACTGTAGAGATTCAACCAAATTATCCAACCTTTTTAAGGTTCTGCATACAAGTTTATCTGAGCCATAATCTTTTCTAAAGTGGCAGTTTTCAAGGGCTGGAAAATAAAACAGTGAACATAATAACGTATTACTGGCTGAGGAAATTAAGCACAACATCCAAATTCTTGCTCAATGCCTGTTTGCTTATTATGGTTGTGCTTTGATCTTAGAGAACATTGGTTATACCCACTGACGCTTGTATGTTCTCTCCCTGAAATTCCCTCCCTCTCACCCTCTTCAGCACCTCTGGAAGTTCTCCCCAAAGTCTCTGTTGAGCTTACTGTATTGTCTTACCTGTTTCCCAAAAACACATGCTCTTTCTACTGCTCCAGATTTCACTCTGCCTCTGCCTGTCTTACCTGAACTTCCATGAAACTCTTTCACTTAGTGCACCTATCTACTGCTTCCCATAATCTGATCCTCTTTAAAGTCCATTCAGTCAGCATTCTTCATGTTTCTTCTCCCAATCCAAACTTTTTCCATCACATACTTTTTCCACCTGCTTTATCAAGGTAGATTTAAGCTTGTTCTGGTGCTGTCCCATTGAATTTTCTCTCTCTCTTGCTTTAAATTTTACCTGCTGGATAATCCTTACCCACATCACTGTACCCGAATGAACCTATTCACCTGCTTATTTCTGCACTATCCATCCAGTAATAATGTTGCTTAAAATTGCTATGACTCAGTGAAATCTTACTGCCATCTTTTTGTAGAAATACCTGCTCCTCTTTTTATCCATAAAATTCCAAGACCTCTCACTTTAAATCTCTGGCTGTAACTTCCATCTAATCTTCCTGTAAAATCCCCACCTTTGCTCCATGACATTTCTAATGTCAAATCTCCCCTGAAAGTAAAATAATCCTTAAGCATAGCACCATTATCCCTCTTGACTCCTCTTTTTTAACCTTTTATTACTAATGGTTGGGTATTTTTGTGTTCTTCTCTAAATGTGGATGAACTGCAACCCTTTCCAATTTAATACCACTTTCTTCTGAGCTATACACACCATTCTGAGAAGCTTAGCCTATCATCATGGATTTTTTATTCCTCAACTTTTCTTGCAGAAATTAATTAAATTATTTTTTTACCCTCTCACTGGAGTTTCATGTCACAGCACTAACTTTCTGTCAAGTTTTTCCTCTGTAAGGTTCTAACAACTAATTACGTTCTAGTTGCTGTAGTCAGCGGTTTAACAGGATTGGTTTCTTATGGGTTGTGCCTGCAAACTCATACAAATTTGACAGTTCCACTTCTACTAAAATGCTAATTCTATCCTATTTGCTGTGCTATTGAATTGGATGCTTAAACCTTTTTTTTCCAGGTACTAGGGCCTGATTTAAAATCTTGTATGTAAATACAACAGAGCTTTGTGAAATAGCTGCATTTATCAGGAGACATTAGCATTCAAGATCAATCATAGAGTGCATCTTCTAGTCTGGTTTCTGTATGTGTTTTACCATTCTTGAACTCTGCTATCTTTAGACCAAGAATAACTGTGTAGTTTCTTTGAACTAGTTTGGTTTGACAGTGTTTTCTTGCAGCAGAGTTCATTCATCTGATGATGGAGGAGGAATGCGGTGTGAAAAGGCAAAAAACAAAGAAGCTTGCTTGATTTTTTAAGTACTTCATTTTACAGTATGAAAAATTAATGCAGAGATTGCCATCTGTCTCCAGCTGGCAGTTGTTGGATAAGAATGACAGTGGGGATAGGAATGGATTCAGTATCTGTGTAGATGACCGCAAAGGCTTGATGAGAACTTTTTCTGCCAGTTCACAGTCGGAACTGTAGGATGTTCTATTGCTGCTGCTCATGTTCTGCGCTCTATGAGGATACAGAGCCATGACTTGTCTTGTCTTACTCCTCCTTGCTATTTGTGGTGACGTTCAGTCAGCATAGCTTTGAAAGAGTTCATTGAGCAACCACGCTACCTCTTTTTTTGTCCAAACAGGTACTTTGTAGGGACAGATTGGAACAGTGAGCCAGGCGAGTGTGCCCTAGAGCAACTTGTGGAGGAGTAGGGAAGGAAAAACAGAGAGTCAAAATGTTACACAGTGAGGTTATAAGGAGGTAGAGAAAAGCTGATGCTGACTTCACAGTGCTTGGGAGGAAAAGGCGGATGCTGTGAGACAGGCTATAAATATGCTTGAGGAGCAGTTTGCAAAAGGCATAGAAGCAAATCTCCTGATGGGCGATAAGTAGGGCCAGGACACAAAAGAGGCACTTTGAAGAGACAATTTTTCCCTGCTTTTGGTATCACTGTGAAGGAGCCTAGGGAGCATCTCAGAGCAGAATGCTTAATTATGGAGGATCCATCAAAATCACAGTATTGGAAAGAAACTCAACAAATTGAGAAACTGAAAAATAATGGATTGCCAAACTGAATGGCAGTGATAAAGTAGCAGATGGAATTCAATGTAGATAAATGGGACAAATTTTGGGACAAATTTTCTAAGGTATGAGACCACCCAGAAAAAGTTGAGCAGCACCAAGTCTGTCAAACAAATGCTCCTTCAGAATGCCCATGCTTCCTTGCCATAAGAATACCAGAGAGCCTAACAGAGAGGCATTGGATCTGGCTGTATGCTGGCTTATTTGTTCAGCTCCACACTTGCCCTTTTGGGAACAAACTGCTTAGAAAATAGAGGCACTCTGCTCCCTCTTCATTCCTCCACAAGAGAGAGCTCCTCTAGTCTTACGGACATAAGCTAGCCTTGGATGTTTTCTGGGGCATGTCTTTGTGCCATGTTGTCCTAGAGTCCTGAGTTCTTGGGACTACCCTACATGGGCAGCTGTGCTGCCACCATCTTCATTAGTGGAGAAGCTGCCAGGTTACCTCACCGCCGTGTCATCTAAGATACTGTCTATCACCTTGGTAATGAACAGCTGACTGTACCTATCCATATGACAAATAATATCATAAGTGTAAGTTACCCCTAGAAGATAGCCTTAAGTTATCTGAATAATACCACCTTTGTTCCTTTTTGTGGTATGTTTCCAGCACCTGTGGAGCCTTTTCATTCTTTTTGAAGACAGCATCCTCTGACTCCATACTGCAAGGATCAGGGTGTTGGACTCAGTGATCCTTACGGGTCCTTTCCAACTCGAGATACTGTTATGACCTCTATACAGCTAACTCATTATAAGTTTAGAACATTGTTAAACACATTTTGCTCTACACCAAAGCCAATTCTGTTCCTGTCTTTCTGTATCTCCAAATGTAAGCACACAAACGAGTAATTAGAAACCAAATCCAGTGGTTACTGGCTCACTGTCATTCTGTCTTGTTGGTCGTGGTTACAATTCATAATCCTTCAGGGCTGTTGTGTTGTGGGTTTGTTTTGTTTTAATTAAGCCTTCTAACTTGTAAGAATTATTTTGGCTTTTTGAAGAACCAATACAAAGCCAGTAGAAATTAATTAGGCCTCTTGATTCGCACTGTGTACCTGCCTCTTGGTTAAATTGTTATACCTCATCCTTTTGATCTAACCTCAGGCAGGTGATGAGCTGCATGCAGTAGGAAAGCGCAGCAGCACAAAACTGTGCCCCAAAAGAATCATGGTTAAGGCTGAGGGATCTCCTCAGAGAGCTGACTAAGAAACTTGGCCTTCGCTGAAACGCAGTAGATGATGCATGCAGAATTTAGTGTGATGGCTTTTTACAATGCTTTGTTTGAGCTATCTGTTCATTTGGAGATTTTTCTCCTGCACCACAGTACTTCTAGGGCCTACTGTGCTTCATATGATGGACCATAGCAAAATTGCCTTGGAAAAAGAAACAGGCAGATATTTCAGGAATTCAGTACTGGTTATTAGTAGCAATCATCTGGAAGTGTCTAAACACAAACAACAATCAATCAATGGCAGTGAGGCATCAGTGAGGAGGGGGAAGCACTTGGAAGAGTTCAGAATGAGCGTGTATGAAACTAAACAGACTACAAAGGGAGTGAATAGTTTTAAGAATATAAAAAATAAAACTCTATTATTAAAATTTGGTTGATATTTTATATTACAAAATTTGTTTCAATGATACATGGCTGTGCTATAAACATCTAGGACACAAGTTTAAGACTGTGAACAGTTGGAACAAAAACTATGTGCCACTGTAATAATTTTATATAAACAAATGTGGACATGCCTAAAAACAAATGTTATGATTTGCTCATAACATACATGATTTGTTGTTTCAAGATGACAAGCTTTAAATACATATTAAAAAGTTTTAAGTTAAAAAGTTACTTGAAAGAGGACAAGCTGCATACTTCACCCTGCCCAGCAGCAAATCCACAGGCAATGCTCAGTTTATTTATTCCCAAGCATTAGGATCCAACAGGCATCCCCTTATGGGTCTGCTTTATTGTTAGACACTCAAAAAGAGATGAAAGGAAATTAAAAAATAGTGAATTACAGTTTGCCTGCAAACACCTTGAGGGGTTGAAAACAAAAGAAGTGTAAAACCTTCCACTGCTTTTACCCTGGAAACTGTTTCAAGGTATGGAGGAGCAAAATAGGAAAGGGGCCTATGAAAAATAGTGTTGATTCCTTAGGTGGGGAATAATTGGATTGAGTGGGAACAGGTGACTTTTAGGAGTGGGCTTAGTTTATAGTAAAGCCATCCCCTTGGATTAGAGGTAACCAGAGTAGGTAGGAACTTGGTGGCTGGGTAGAGACATTCCTGCTAAGCAAAGCTTAGATTATCAGTGAAAAAAAAAAAAAAGACACAGTGGTCAGGAAAAGAGTAATGGGGTTTTTTAAACAACTACAGATCTGAGAAGCTCAGGATAAGGCAGTGAGAGGAAAGGGGGAGCGGGACATGAGGAACAGAGATGGAAGCGGAGCACGCAGTGATGAAGCTGCTGGACTTCTGGAGCAAGGAATTGTGGACAGCAGAGAATTCAAGAGAAGATACAATTGTGGAGCAAGGAGCTCTGGAAGAAGTAACCAGTGATGAGGTCAGCAGGGGGAGAGAAACAGGAGAGAGAAGTGACAAATGAGTAGAAAGTGCAAGAAGCAAGCAGGAGGATGCAAGGTGGTCTGAGGGTCCAGAAAGAGGCAGCAAGTACGAGAAGGACTGAATGAGAGTGCTGGGCACTGGATGTCCAAGGCAGGGTCTCAGTGATCAGGGTGGCACACAGGAGCAACTCAGAAGACCAACAGCTGAGATGAGTGGAAGACGGAGAGGCTGCTCCTTCCAGCAGTTGTGGCATGTTGGTAAGCTTGTAGTGACTTGTTAGTAAAATATGAAGGGAGTTTTTGCACTCAGTGTCTGCATGTAGCAATTCTGAGTGCCACTCCCCATGCAAAGGGAAATTCAGACATTGCTCGAGGTCCCAGAGGAAGTGGCTTCTGGGGTCTTTTGGTTATTGTGGCTATCACCAGGGTGAACAGGGAATGTAATTAGACCTCAAAGTCCTTTCTTGCACAGAAAATGACTATATATGGTGGTTTGGATATCGGGGCAGAAGTCTATCCATGCAGGGCTGAGGAGATGAGGAGGATGTGAGTACCTGTGGTGTGCTGCACCAGAGGAGAGAGTGACGGCAGCAGAGGGAGAACCTACAAGGACCTCACGGTGTACAGAGCACTCTGGTTACATAGTGAAGCAATGCACTTACATAGTGATCATACTGACAGGGGGTGAGCAAGAAGGAGTTAACAGTGTTCTGGCATTTCAGCCAAGTGCAGTGCTGCTATGAACCGCTGGCTTGACAACTTTTGATATGGAGGATTATTTTTTTTGCTGTCCCTCTTAGCTGTAGCAGAGCCATGCTGTGGTGCTCTGTGTCTGTTCCTAGCCTGTCTCTTCACACAGGATGGGAGTGCTCACTGTGCAGTGGGTCCCTGCCTGTGCTCACAGAGGGATCCATCCTGCCAGATGCACGGCCAGCCCTCCTTTGGTTCGTGCCTCCTCATGGACAGACTTCAGCTCACCAGCCATGCCAATACCTCTCTGCTGTTCCCAGGGTGTTAGGCTCCTTTCGCAGGCTTTCACTGTAAGATATTTAAAAGCAGTCCGTGCCACCTTCAGACTAACTCAGTGCATTCCTTGTGTCAATGAATTTGAGATTGCTGTTCTCTTTCCACACTTCATCGGTCATACTAGACCGGGCTCAGCTTACAGCAGAGGCAGAGTTTGCTCGACTCGCTGTCGTTTGAGCCATTCCTCCGTCCTGCTGTCTGTCGGGGGGTGTAGAAGCCAGGCTGCCGTCCCAGAGCAGCGGTGCCGGGGCTCGGGGCTCCCTGCCCGCTCAGAGCCGGCCGGCAGCTCTCCTGCCGGGATGCGGCGGGAGCAGCCCCGGGAAAGAGAGGCCGTCTGGTGCCACCTCCCGGCGCCGCCGGCGGCCCTCCCCGCCCGGGGCTCCTGCACGGGCTGAAAGCTGATCCCGGTGTCATTATTTCTAGGCAGAAACTGGTGAAGTAATATTAGCGCTTCAGTGGTATTGCTTCCCCTCCTCCCCCTTTATAGTTTGGAATTGCACCTTTTTTTTTTAACGCACGGGACTAAAGAAGCATCGTAAAAGCCTGTAGTGAAAGCTCTCTTATTTTCATAGAGCACTGACGTTTTATACAAGGGGAGCTGAGGATGAGTTACTGAGCAATTTACTTAACGTCATGCATCACCTATAGCTATGGGTTAAGTGGGAGGAAAGAACTTAGTCTAATTTGCTCCATTCCATACAGCTGAAAGTAGAGAGGCAAGCTGATAACTGCTGAAGAATCATGTCCACAGTATCTGCACTTGGTGTAAATGTGGATTTTTATTTTTAAAAAAACTTTTTCATTAAATCTGCTTTCCAGGCAGTGACTAGACTGTGTGGCAAGGTGTATATTGTGTACATTTTGTGTAAATGTGTATTTTGTACCAGGCACTGGCTTGCTAAAAGAGGAATTCAGCCCAGTGTCTGCTCCAAGGACTCTGTACTGGAACAGGGGGAGCACAGAAAGATGCTGAAAGAAGATCAAGGAAATAAACAGGTTCTTTCCCACCAACCACCATACTTTGGTTTTGCCTTTATTTTTTTTTTTCCTTCGGCAAACAAAGGGAAAAGACCACACTGGAAGATGATTTGTGCTGTCTTGGCTATTTCTGCTAAGCTTTAATAGGTTTGCAAAACAGACGTGTAGAACCCAAGGAAGAAGGGTAAAATAATTAGAGCTGGAATGTGGGGCTTTTGTCCCTGTTGTAATTGTCCCTAGGCCAGATGAGAAAGCGCAGACATCCAACAGGTGATATTTTCAGATGAAAGAACTGAACAGTTCCTCCTTTCTCTAAAGGCTACATACTTTTGCTATCTAATCAGTGATACAAAATGGGGAGGTGCTGACACAAGCAGGAATAGCCGATTACCTCATCAGTGTGGCAGCAGCTCTCCCTTTAAAGTGTGAGCAATTCGGTGTGGGTTTGGGAGGTTTTGGTGTTTTGCTTTTCATTTCTGTGCAGGAACCTGCAGTCACCTTTAGGACTTTTCCAGTCTTACTTTACATATATGCTGAGGCCGAGCACAATACTACTTGCTATTACTCTGTAACCAACTCCACTGCTGGTCCTGCAATCAAAACAAATGTAAAGCAAGTAACTCCAGTTGCCAGCATTTTTTCATTCGTGTTATTAGTGGCTTTGATCTAAGAACCTGAGGAAGCTGAATCACCATATCTAAATGTAACAGTGTGTACATAACCATGAACAAGAGCTTCTTCTGAAAAACTTAACGAGCATTTGTTCTGTTCCCCAACAGACTGCTATCCCCATGTGGGAAAACACTGTAATTTCAGAGGTGACCAGTAGACCTGCAACAGAACTATTCAAAGATTTAAAGCAAGTGGGAAAGTGACCCTCTACAGTGCAGCAATTGCTTCTTCACCCTCTTCAAAAGTAGGCCCACAAAAAAATCTGTAACGTTTAGATAGCTGTGGAGTTTGTTGGTTTTTTTTTTTTGGGGGGGGGTGTTGGTTTTTTTTTTATTGGGGGGGGCGTGTTTTTAAACTCTACATTATATAGTGAATTTGTGTTGTGTTTTGCTGTGACACTCCTCTGGAATGTAAGTGGCAATTAAATTCCATCTATAAAGTGTTATTAACTTTTCAGTTGCGCAATTAAAGTGTCAACATCATCTACTGGCCAGAGTGCACCATGTTAAAGAGGTTGAAGCTACCACTAAAAGGGGAAAAGTGACTCTCACTGTAACTAAAATGAGGCTGCTTACATGCCCCCTGCTGCACAGGCTTGAGGCCACACTTGCAGAGCCCTTGCCCACCATTCTTTCTGGGGAGGCCCAGAGAGAGCCTGCACACATTCCAGCGTGGCAGATTTGGCCACCTCCATTTACGGCCACAAGACCACAAGCAACACAGCCAAGACAGAAGGGTGCATGTTCCTTGCTGGAGGAGCTGATATGTTATGCAGATAAGTAAAACCTCAAGATGGCCATAAAAAAACAGTGAACTGCTAGCTGTGGAAAGTCAAGCCACTTCCAGGATCACCCAGACCAAGTATAAGTCAGTGTAATAATCAATTTAAAAATAAATTAATACCTCTTCTGAGCCAGAAGCAAGGTGTAAGTCATACTGTTGGCAGCACTGGACTTTGCTCAGGAGTCAGGATACAATGAGGCAGGCCCTGAACTCCTGACTTGGGACTGGTTTTGCTCTGATGCTACCCCCTGCCTTCCTCCACGTGCGCCATTCCTTTTGTGACAGTGTTACCTTTCCAAGTGTGACATCATGGCATACTTCCTTCTCACCACCGGCCCTTTTTTGGGTGTAGATTTCCTGTCTACCATCATATAGACATTTGTGGCACTCCCTGGTGCCATCAGTCTTGACTACAAACCTCCTGGTTATGTCAGCTACCAGGGGTAGGAGCCATCTCATATGGAGCCCATTTGTGTATTGTGAAGGTGAAATAACTAAATTTCTCCCTTGATGCCCATCTCCCAAAGCAGGTATCTTCAGCAACCCAAAAGCAGGCTTTTTTCCTTGTCTAGAGCATAGGTAAATAGCTATTCTTTCTAAAACAGAAATGAGAGGACACTTGTTGTATGGCAACATTTGCTCTTACAGCAGCTAATGGACAGTGGCCAGGAATACTGGACGGGTAAGATTAACATCCACCAGTTTAATGTTCATCTGAGTACAACCCATGTAGCATGGAAGGTATTTCTAAATGAGGAAATTCTGAGATTTGCATTTTGCACCTGGTGCTGAGCAAACAAATGCACCAACCTGCATGATACGAATCACAACTGCTCTTTTGGGGATCTGGCAGGGAAATAGCAGAAGTCTGAAAGTGGTATGTAGTAGGAATTAGAGGCTCAGAGGAAATTATTTATAAGAAGGGACACAAAGTGGGCAAAAAATGAAATTCCAGCTCCTAAGTCTTTTCTTCTAGGTAACTGCTACTGTTTAGAACCATTAAGATCCAGCAGTAGTTAAGCAGCCACGCTGCCTCCAGTCTCCTTGCACTCTGCTGCCTGCACTATCCCACCTGTGGGCACTCCTTCTCCTCAGGTTATGGCTCCCTTCATGACAGGAATTGGTTCTGAGCAGGCCCTTTTTCTTTCACTCTCCACACCAGCTACTTCAACACCTCTGGGTGTATTTGATGTCAATTCTGGACACAGAGATCCCCTTCCACACAGTGACAAGTCCCCTGAAAATCTAAGTTGCTGTTTTGAATTACCACAGAAGCTGCTAGTGACTTAGGGAAGCTTGTCGGAGCCACCAGCCAGCAATAACATATTTCTTGCATGCAAACTGTATACTGAATAATAAGAGTCCTCCTTGATCCATTTTTCTCTGTGCGGATTTTCTGGGGAAGTGTTGGATCTTCAACACAATCAAGAACAATAAGACAGCGACACAAGTTTAGCAATTGCTTTGTGAGATTCGGTTAACATCACGTAAAAAATGGTTCTCAGATTCTGCACACAGACAGGTTTATGTAAAATATATAAACATTTGTCCAAGTTGTTACAGATTGCATAAATATGGCATTTTTACTGTTGCATTTACAGATGTGCATGTACAATGATATGCAAATAATCACAATCTGATTACAATCTTTGAAAGGTACTTGAACCTTGCATCCAAGTAACGCAATGAATGAAAAATGCCCACCAAAGAATTTAAATAGCAAACTTATAACATGGTTTAAATTCATAACAAATTTCAATGTCTTCTCAGTAAAACTTTCACACATTTAAAATATTTTGTATTCATTTTATTTGTATATGTCAAAATACAATTTTTTTTTCCAAAATAGTGGGTTTTGCAACTAGTTTCATGCAGATACAAGGTCTGCTCAGTACTACCAATAAAATCAATATAGCACAGTAGCCATTCATTTTTTAGATATAAAGAATAAATAACCTAAATATAAAACACTAAAATATTAGAAACACGTATTTAATCATTCACAGGCACCCAAACTTTACCAAATATAATCCAAAATATGCCTGTCTTGTAACAGAACTCAATACGTTGCAGCCATTCAATTCTTTATGTTAGCATATGACAATGGAAGTCCCTACGGTTCAGACCCAACCTCTCATACAGATCAATTACAATAAGATATCTCAAACTATCCGTGTACCTTTAAAATCAAGAATCCTGAGCTTGGTAGTAAGAGCATAACCTTACATCTTCAAAAAACCAATCAACAGAGAGAGGACATCATGTCTTCCTTACCAAAACATATCCCACCCCATAAAATTAACCCCCCCTCCCACAAGTAGGCAGTAGAACACCATGACCTTTTTAAATGAAGGGGTACAAATTCACATTTAATATAGTATACAGTATAATCAATAGTACAATAGCTACTACAAGCTTTACAATGTACAATTGGTTTTAATGGCTGATCTGTTCAGTGGTTTTAGGCAATAAACTATGTGCCAATAGGATGTCTTATTTTGAATGGTTTAGTGAAAATATAAAAGCTGTTTCTAACAAAAACGATCTTCACTTAAGTACTTTTTTTGTTTTTTAAAGGCCACTGAAATGTATAAAATGGTCTGACATGATGGTGTTATCAAACTGGATGCCTTCTCACATGGCAACAACAGTGCATATAAACATTATTGTGAGTGTAATGGGTTATGCTTCTCAAATGTTTTAGTACATTACTTTGGCTAGCACAACAGTTTTGGACAGCACTCAGATAAATACAGGTATGTGAAATGTAGTGAAGCAGTTATATTTATGCATTTTTTATTATGGTGAACACTATCAAATGAAAAAAAAATGGGAGAGAAAGATAATAAAGTATTTTATATAGTTTAGACCTTCTGTAAAGATAGGGCTCCATACAATGTACAATGTCTAAATTCTTTATACCATAAAAATTAACGAACTTTGTTAAACACACTATTCTGGATAGCCTAATTTGCAATAACAAACATTTGCAATAGGGAAATATATTCAAGCATGCCACGTGGTGGTCTGAAAAATCAAACCAGTACACATTTATATATACAGCATCACTCAGTACCTGTTCAAATGAATGTGACGATTACAGGATCTAACATCTTTCACTACAAACTTCTTTTTTTTTCTTTTTTTTTTAAAGTGACCAATAAAGGCAGAAAACAGGACTCTTAAAATATTTCTAGTTTCAACTGACTTTTAAAGCGTTTTGTATAGGAAATAAATGCATATTGCACAAACAGTGAAAGCAAATGTTCCACCAAACATCTCTGTTCCAGGTGGTTGGACAATACAACTCTAGTTAGCTACACAAATATGTAATTTAAAAGGGTGTGTGGTCTCTGCAAATGGTAAAGCTGTGAAAACACTGTACAAGAAAATCTGGTACATGAAAACTTAGAAGGGAGAAAAATCCAAACTTAAATCTTAAAAGAAAAACTGAGTATAGGAAAAAACTGGGAATTGTGGCACAACAAAAACATTATTGAGTAACTGTCTTCTGTGAGAGCTGAAAGCTTTTTTTTTGATGTAAAAGTGTTTATGTACAACTAAGGCTTACTGGTTAAATATCTGAGGCGTATCTGGCCTTGAACACTTTCCTTATTATGGTGTGGCTGTAAACAAGATTTCTCAGTCATTTTATCTTCTCAGCAGCTGCATTTTAACAGAAACAATGATCTTGATACAAAAAAACACACAGGTAAGAGGGTGTTTGGCAGGATATCTGAAAATGACAGTCTCCAAGGGATCTTCCCACACTTCCAGTGACTGCCATACCATGGTCCACTGGAGTTACTAGTGATGTGCAATACCATTATTTGCTGCTGTAGTAAACCCTTTATTTGGAAAGTTTGCTTATAACTCTGATCAAGGCCCCATTTTCATCTTTTAGCCTCTGGTTGTCTGCCTTCAGGTCTGGTAGCATCTATGAAAAAATGAAACATGATGGTTATTTGCTGTTACGCCCCAAGTAAAAGCAGCAAGATTATATTAGCACTGAGGGTAAAAATCTTTATTTAGCTTAAGCATCCTGGCAATTCTTGCCCTTCATATCAGCAGTTCAGAAAAATCTCACCTTTTAGAATGATACATTTAAGAGTTAGAGATTAGGAGTTTTAGTTTGCTTAGAATAGATGCACTAAAACTCAGTGGTGCAGACGACCGGACTCTGACAAAAGCATTTATAGTAGCGTGAGGAAAGTAATGAAATACTTCAAATTCTGGAGGGCGGGG
>VWZF01001877.1:16132-114039 GCA_013396755.1 Sclerurus mexicanus | reverse complement strand
TTAATTACCAACAATCTGAAGAGGCTTGTCTATAATGCACTTTCACAGTTTCAAAAAAAAGCATGCTGTGGCTAAACATCTCTACCACTATGCTCTAGGATGATTTCATCCTGATCAGATAGAGTGTGATTCAGCTTGTTAGCTCATAGCATTAATCTTCCAGTCACTTCCAAACTCATGTTGAAGCACACATCCTGTAATTTGAGATCATGTCCCTGAATAGCATAGTTCACACAAGATCAGATCACTGAAAGAGATCACAGCAACACCAGGCTGCATACTCAGGCATACAAGTTAGGAGATGGCAAGTTACGGTTGCCACAGGAGATGAATGACACACAAGCACAAAAGCTGGAAGGCAGAAGCCAAGTGAGGTGAGAATTGGGACAGGATCAGACAGGAAAGGAGGACAAGTCAGTGCACAGAGTTTAGTACTGGGAGAATTTAACTTGCCAGAGAAACGAGAATTAACCTCAGCAGTTCTCCATACCTACATTCACACACTGATAACCCACTTATCATAGTCATGGCTAAATTACATGTATGGATTGTAGCAGCAGGTTTACACAGGAGGTAACAGTCTATTCCTGCACAGTGGTTACTCAGTAACCTCAAGTGCAAATGTTGGCAGGAGGTCTAAGTCCAGCTACAGAATCTTACACAATTTTTCATGATGAAATCTTCTTGGCACATTTGTTTTCATTTTAGTCAAGCAAATTTGTACTTTCAATCCCATTATATTCATTATTATGGAACAGAAATAACTGAGAAGTTTAAAAATGCAGGATTAATTAACTGTGCATTACACCAGAGGCTTCTTTTATCCTGTCCTTGAAAGGATTCCTGTCCACACTCATTTTATGGAACTGCAGACCCCCTCACAGAGTTAAACACGATGGTGCACTGAAAAGGACTGAGGTTACAGACCTCTAATTTATCTCTCTGCAAATACCAAAGTGTGTCAAAGTAAGATGATTGAAGACCATAAGAAGAAAAAAGGTGGTCTCTGCAAGAAGAGGTAAAAATCATTCTCTGCTACCCTGGATTCCAACTGTGCTTCATGGTGGAGCTTAGAGGAAGCCACCTAAATCCAGTTCTCGGAAAGTCAGGGGGGAGCTTCCATTATAGTTAATGAGAGCTGTGCCCTGAACAGCAAGAGCTGTAAAATGCTGATTACTTTCAAAACCCATGTCAGGATGTTTGAAACTGGGCAACACAAGTGATCATTTGGCAATATTCAAATATTATTTGTGTTAAGTCTTCTGGCCTGTTCAAACAATGGAACAGCCATTTGTTCAAGCAAGCCAACTAAAACATTTCCCTACTCCTTTTTATTCTGGTATGGATTTCATACCAGAGGTACTGGGTGAAACCACAACAGCCTTCATCTACCCATGTGCAGGGAAGCAAGGGAGTCTGGTTTTGTTCTGGTTAAATAGGTATCTCAACAAGTAAGGTTGTGCATGCCTTCCAATGAAACCTCAAAGTAAATCCAGAAATGTCACAGTCCTCTTTCAAACTACTGAGTAGGGAGCTGCAGCCCATAATGCTTAATTACATACAGACAGACCCACAGAGAGGTATATTTTCTGGTGAACTATTTTTACAAGATCTGCTGTTCAAAGTTAGAGCTTTAACATAATCTGGTACCACTATATATCTGGAGATAGATTCTAATCCTGATTAAATTAATAGGTAGAATTAAGAAATTTTTTTCTCTTTTGTTCTGAGTCTGCTAAAGAACAGGGAAGACTGGTAGGAGACAAAAGGGTTATACGGCAAGAGGAAATGGCCTCAACTTGTGCCAGGAGAGGTTTAGATTGGAGAGTAGGAAAAATTTCTTCACCGGAACAGCTGTCAAGCACTGGAACATGCTGCCCAGGGAACTGGTGGAGTCACCATCCCTGGAGGCATTTAAAAGATGTGTAGATGTGGCACTCATGGACATGATTTAGGGGTGGCTGTACTGGGCTAACGGTTGGACTTGAAGATCTCAAGAAGTCTTTTCCAACCTAAATGATTCTATGATTCTGTGAATAACCAGAGATCTATCAGGAAGAATAGGCACAACTAACTAAAATACTTACGCTTCTTATTTATAGTAATCCCTACATACTTCAAACCTAGTAAAAATATTTATATAATTTTCTTGTAGTGCATTTCTATGGTACTCAAACTTCTGAGGTGACAAGATACACCTTTTACATAAAGAGGCAGAAAAAAGCCCCCTTTGCAGTAAATTCAGTAAAATTACAGTTACATACTGCACTTCACACTTTGAATTCCAATTTGCTTCTCATTAAAATAGCGAAGTATCTTCCTGAGATGGGATTGTTGAATAAGATTTAAAATGTGCTATTTTGCCTGTCTGTATCATATGACTAATTAGTAACTTTGCAGTGCTGTCATTGAGCAAATCATTATTCAATAATCACCTGACATACATGCAGCCTACTCAGATCTATACAGTAATAATAATGTCTGTGTTTGCTGAAGGATCTATCAGTTTTTACATACAAAACAGCTTGGTGAATAAAAATTAAAACAAGCTCATGAACTGTTGAAGATACCTGTTCAGATTACCTGGGCACACTGCTGTGGTTAAGCTATTATCATATTGTCAAGCCTTCCTGCTGTGTTTCCATTGCTTTTCTTTTGTTAGCCAGGCTCCTCAAGCTCCACAATGACCTGCCATTGAAAACTCTCTCTACAGAAAGGAGTACCGAATATTCTTCTGTGGCTAACACCCTGAACTGGCTTACTATGGTTAAAGGAATGCCACTGCTAGCAAAAGAAGAGATGGTATGGATGTATGGCTGTGGACAGCAGTCATTAGATTAGCTCAGCTGTGTTTAAAAATCACATTGTTAGCTGAGGCTGATGTAAGACAGGCTGCCCTAAAGGGACAGCTCTCCTTCCTCACGTAGCAGTGTGATCCTGCTGCTTTCTGCATGTTAGTTTAGTGATTCAACAACGCTGGGGTAAGATGGATCAAGTATTACAAAGACAAAAGGGATTTGTTTTCAGCCAGGTCAGTGAGCTGACTTGACTTGCTCAGCAAGAGTTAACACAAGGATACATTGAGGAATGCAGGGCCTGGACCAGGAACCTTTCTATACACATCCTATTGTTAGTCCAATTCCAGGAAGACACCAAGCCAAAGGAAAAAACCCTTTTCTTTTTTTCATGACTCTTAGTGGGGAAAACCTGAGATCAGATTCTGAAGAGAATGTACACTCATCACCTTCCTTCTAAGGGGGAAGGCAGTTGGATGAGAGGAAGCAGTTTAGCAAGAGCCACTCTGAAGAACGGTTTTATTTTTTTTCAACTACACATCTTGAAAGCTTCTTGAAACCTCCAGCCTAGACAGTTGTTACATAGGAGGAGTAAGAAAGGTATATAAATTTGGTGTAGAATGAAACCACAGTTTGTTCCTCATAGAGGTTTTGAACCCTCAGTGGGTTTCTGTAACAGCCTTGAAATAATACTAAGAAAAACAGACTAGCATTTTTTCCAAGATGAAACTCAGAACAATTCATACCTTAAACAGAATGGGACTGAACCAATCTGACACACTAGGCAGGGTTTTTTGTGTCTTTTTTTATAGTCCATGCATTGTAGGACTCTCATCCATGCCTGGAATGCCTACCTATATAGCCATATAAATCAATAACAGTGTCAAAACTGGATGTTGTAAACTGTCTAGGTGTATATTAGGATCGGCAAGGACTACACAGTTATTATGTGAAAATAGTGATCGACTTGAAAGTCTGATACATTTCTGAAACAAAATACTTTGGTCCCATCTAAACACTAAAAAAACACCAACGTAAGAAATAAGTCTGCTAATGCAACTGCTAATGAATGAACAGTACTAAAACCAGTTCTCAAACACTGTTTTGTTGAGACTAGATTTGCATCCATCCTATGCACTTAAATTATACCACAGTAAAAAAAGCTCAAGTCTTAATTTCAATTTGTTAGAAAACTAGAAGTAAAGCTATTTGAGCATTTACTCCAACATCAAAACAAGGGACTGACTTCAGTGTATCCTCATGCAAACTCAAATCCTTTCAATCGTAGCCAAGGTTTTAATATGTCAAAGGTCTCTTGGATTGCTGCCAATTCATCTTCAAGGACAAGCTTTAGTGCTAGTCAGGACAATACCACACCATACCAACACATCTGTGACACCTGCAGCTGGTACACCGGACACCATGCTTTAGCCACACTTCCATAACTGAGCAGCAGTAAGTCAGTTTCTGTCACACAAGTGTTAATAGTAAAATTCTGCCCAAGCACAAACTGAATGTCAACACCTGCCTGGCTACACAAAGGAGAAGGAAGAAATTACAAGTCCACAGAGCGCAGTTGCCTACAGGACCCTGACAACTTGGCAAGCACTCGGGTCAAGGCCCTATTCTCTGTCACCAGTCGCTCATTTATGTGCCTCAAAGATTGAATCTGCTTTATTTGTTGCAGGTTCTGCAGGAATCAAAGAAAAAGGAGTGAAAACAAGAAAAAAAACCCACATATATATTACATTTAAAAGAACTAGAGATGAGCAAAATTGAAAGAAAACTTAGCAGAGACAGTCCTGCTTAAAGTAGATTAGTCACTGTGAAAGGAAAGTATCAAACAAGTGGCACATTCCTGAAAAGCAATCTAAGAACCAGCAGTGATTAGTCACAGCTTTCCAAAACAGTTCAGGATGCTTTAACAATGAGAGCTATTCCTGGAATTCTTCACTTAACATCCTAATTGCACAAACTAAATCTCCTATTCAAAAGTCTGTAAATAACAACACACATTTACACTTTTACATGACTATGCAACTAACGATAGGAAGAGTATTTAATCTTTAATTCAAAACTTTCATGTATTGCTTATTGAAAGCAAGCTTTTAAAAAAATCAATACATTTGCATTCTTTATTTTTATCAGAAGACCAACTTTCCCTAACAGGACTTTACAGGCTGATGACAGAAGTTCAGGTCCTGTCTTCCACTCTTTGACAGACAACTATTTTCTTCTATCACAGTTTGCTTTCTAACTATTTAATTTCTGGAGACCCCCGAAGGAACCACAGACATTGTGTCCTCCCTTAGAGTAAACTATCTTGGGCTGACTCCAAGGGAGCTAGAGGCATCGCAGCTGCCTTCTGCCTACATCTGCCTGTCAGCTCGATTATTTCAACACAACTTGGTGCATGTATTTTAATGAAAAGTATTTGGAAGTTAATGCCATTTCCAGGCACCAGAGGGAGCTCAAAAATGAGCTTGAAAGGAAAATTTTTATTCATCAATGACAAATATCAAACATCAAAACAAAGCAACTTTCACATTTCACTTCAATTCCATCAGTTTGGTTGACCATGTCCAATATTTATATCAAAGGACATTAAAAAAAAACCCCACCAAATTTCTAATCCTTCTTAATCACATCAGAGTTTAACACTGACAATGAGGACTGGTTAAAAAAAAACAAAGCCAGAAATGAAACTTATTTTAAATAGTATTTTGCTTCTGGGAATCACTTTATACATAGTTAAAAAAACCCCAAAAATCAATACAGTAAATGTTACTTGTCTCAAATCTATCTACTGCTTTTTGTTAACTATAACTTGATTATTATTCACACTATACAAAAGGAAGTTTTTCTTCTGATACTGTAACATGCTGTCTAAGTAATAATTTACAGAACATGAGATAAAGCAACATTTCATGCTTAAATATCTACAGAATTAGATGCTACCATTATTTGATAATAACGGCATTTAATAATAGTAATTAATAAGCTAATAAAACTTATGCTTATCACATCAAAATCACAGATTGCAATTCCATCTTGAATGGAGTCAAGGTATATTTCGCTCCAACCATCTCTGAATGTTTGTTAGCCAATGTTACAGAAGCCTAGAACTTGGCACCTTCTCAATCCTACATGTATGACTGCTTATGCCAGCTTTGCTACAAGCTGTACATGACATGAGTGATTTTGACATGCAGCTGTAACTTGTCATTTTCCAATGAAATTATAGAGACCAGTAATACTGCCAGACTACATGTCTCACTGACATAAGAATACACTTTATTATTAATAGTTCAGTGTGTAATAATTTACTTACTTTCAGTTCCTCTTCCATTTCAGATATCCTTCTTTCTAGCGCTCTTCTTTCCTAAATCAGAAGGTGTGTGTTAACACTGAACAACACAATTTTTTAAAAATTACAGCTTGTAAATACTGTGGTAACAGTGAAATATTTCAAGTTTCAAAGATCATACAACCGAAAGCACAGTGTGGACAGGAAACTTGTGATGGCAGTGATATATAGAAATTTTGTCAATATGGAATTTTCATATCTAAGGAGGAAGAGAGATAGAAATTTATATCAAGTCCTGCATAACATACCCCTTTTCCTTTTCAAAAATTTAGACAGGTTGTAAGAACCACTTCTTTGGATTTATTTTTTTGTAAGAGCTTAATATTCAAGAAATGCAGAAAATTATCAGAAACAAACAAAAATATTAAAAGATTCAAGCACAAAATTGTGAGCTTTCATAGACAAATACAGCTGAAACGTCTGTCTCAGCTCAGTGCGATCTGTCCACCCTCCAAACTGCAACCTAGTGTTGATACACCCAACCGGCATTTATAGGACTTAGCCGAGTACCAAAGAAATCTAGCTACATAAGATCACCTGCTTCTTGAGTAAATGTTTCCTGAATATTTTCTGCGTTTCCCATATAGTTTTATTTTCCTTTTATTTTCCTTTTTCACCTGAGAAGCAGGAGAAATTATCCTTTGTATAGAACTTGATTACACTAATTACACAACCAAGCTAGCTTATTGAAAGTTAGCTTAGTGTTTCCTATACTACACTGCAGTCTGGAGTGCAGACACACGACCATATTTCTAAATGACATTATTTTGTTTAAACCTATTTTTAAACACATCTGACAGATGAGAAGCTAATGCAGTAGACTTTGGGGTTTATAGCTTGATCTCTTGCTTTCCTGTGTCACACAATGCAGTGTTTCTCATTTAAAAGCAGCTGCAGTTATCAGTACTCTACATTCAGATCTTTCCAGAGTGTGAAAGGCAAAAGCAACAGATTATTGCGAAGTGGACATATGCATCTGCATACAACGGTGTTATGCAAACAGCAACAAGCAGCATTGACTGAGGTGTGTAAAACTTTGGTTAGATCATACCGCCCAGTAGATACTGACTCTTGCCGGCCACCTTTCAGATATAAATCATTTGAATTTAGTTTAATCACAGTGCAGTTACACCCCAACATTTTCTCATTATAGCAAACAACTTTAATTTTTATCAAAGTAATGTATTATTGCCGTTGTTAGTACATAATGTACTTAAACCCCTTTAAGACCTTTCTCATAATAGTAACAGGTATAATAAATAGCAGCGAGTTAAATGATTTAAGTAACTAACAAAAACCCCACACCATCTCATACTACTTAGAATTGTATCTAGTTTTACAGAATAACATATACTATGTCTTCTTATATTAAGCAATATTCAACAATTCCTGCAATTACCAAGAGATGAATGATCAGATACATTTCAAAATTTCAGGTATCTAGAAATTGTTAATCCTTTAGATGCATTTGCTTAACTATATTGAGCTTGTCTAAGAACAACTATTAGCAATAAAAGCCAATTCAATAAAATCTTTATTTCATTAACTTTTTATACTTCACATTATATAAAAGAAACAAATGGACTGGCCTAGACACAAGATCCTTTGTAAAACCATATTGTTCCGATTAGAGGAAGCTATGCTCCTCTTTTTCCTGAACCACTTACTCTCTTAGGAACTGGCTTCAGGAATGCCAACGCATTGCAGTTTCACTGGGAAGAGTTACCATTATTATTTGATTAGTTCCTGGACTCGAAGAAAGAGTTTGAAATCTATGCAGTCTAAAATTTTATGATATACTTCCACAACTCTGTACAGTATGCCAAGGAACATTTGTAACTCACAAATTTGTCTCTCAGCTTGTAAAATACAACAGCTTATTTGTGTTTATCAGAGCAACTAGGAGCTGCAGGCTTGTGCAGTGAGACTGAGGTACAGGGATATACACAGATGAAAAAGTGACACCAGAGTATACAATTTTTAAAAGGTATAACCAAACATATATGCCTACATATATTTGTGTATTCAGTAGGAAGAAAAAAACAAACCAAAACACCCCTCTCCACAATCCAAATTCCCATCTGAAGAGTTCTAAATTTGGGGAAAATTGGTTAAAGGGACCTGCAGTTTTCTGAATTCTAATCCAGACTGAAACCTGGCAGTTTAAGTTTTATTACCACATAATGGGAAATTCTGCAAAGGACTTTAAGCATATCTGTCAGAATGAGAGGTCATTAATGAAACCCTTATTTTTGCCCATGTATTGCTAGGGCCTTGCATCTGTGATCCAATTTGTACCCCCATCCCCAGGCAAACAGCCCCTTTCTGGTAAAGAGTTCTCAAATGAACAATATTGAAAATGCATCACCAAGTCCCATCATGGAAACCCACTCCTGAAGGCTGAGTTCAAATAAAAATCAAAGCAAGTATTTTCTAGATTTTACTGCTGTGCAGATACTGGCTTAATACATATTCCTATTTTCTTTAATGAAAGGTATGTTTCAGCTTGAAAACATCATAGTTCTAAGATGCCTTCATGTTTTTCTCTGCTGGCCTTTTATTTCTTCTAATTTTCCCCTCCCCTTTTCTTTATGTAATTTATATAAACATCTTCAGTTTTATATTTTATTTTAGAAGTCATATACTTGGAGAAGTATACTTACAAAAGTTCTACAATTTCTATTTTCACCTTTATATTGTTAAAGTACACACCAAAAAGGTGTATTCAAAATCATTCTTAAATTCTGAATTTGGTAAGCTTTTTTCTAGAGATCAGCTATTGATGACTAGCAGCTGAGAATCCTGCTTCAGTCACTTAAAAAGTGGAAGAAACTCAAGATTTTAACAACACAGAAAATACAAATATATTCCTGATTCAAGTTCTTGTCGAAAAAGAAGTTTATAAGTATAAAATACAGGGAATACCTAAATCCTCTGTAAATCATGTTTCAGCTATACAGCATTATCACTAATTTTTTTACCTGCTAGCTTTATTACTTGTACATTTATAAAGAATAACATTTCTGAAAGACATTTTCCTGTTGGACTTAATGTCATTTTGAAAAAAAAAGGTGCAAGAACTTCTAATACAGCCAACTGTTTTAATGAAATCGCCTATTTCAGGAAAAAAGCAAAGCAGTAATTTAAAACTGAAAAAAAGTCTATCTATGCAATACTCCATGCATTGATATGGAACCGACATAAGAATGGATGCAGCTAAATCTATTAGATCATTAAGTGTCCACTTGTGTGACCATGATAGCAAGCAAAAAACCAATTAAAGCTGATGATGAAACTTTTCTACTGATGAAATCACTGTCCACAGCAGGATGCCCAAAAAGTCAAGGAGAAATAGGTGTTAAAGGCTGTTGCAATTAACTGGAGAGATTATTAAGGTAAAGATAATAGAACTTCAGGCAGTGCCTGAGAGTATTTCTACATTGTATCTCGTGCTCCTATAAAGTCTACCAAGTGTTTGTTCATAGACCTAACAGGTTTGTAGAACTAAAACTTGTTTTCTAAACCTAAAATACTGGAAAGCAAATACAAAAGGCTAATGAATGTAAAGTGTATCAGGGATAAATAAACGTTTATTGTATGACGTATTACTGTCAAAGTCTACTTTTTTTTTTTCCTGTTTAAGTTTCCAAAGTGTCACTCCAGGATCAAGGGAGAAGAAAAGAACACGTGGTCAGAATTATTAAGGAAGCCAAGACCACCACAAAATCAACGTAAGTCTGCTTTACACGGCTGTGAAATTAAACATTTATAGGGTTGGATATTAAAGTAGTATGAAACTACAGCCTAAAATTATCATATGCTCAGCTTCTGAAGTAATTCCTGTAGTCTATCCACATATCAATTTATTACATGACTTCTTTCCCATTCAATTTAGAGTTGTCTCTGACCCTGATGCCCCTCTTCCCACACTGCTTACTCATTCTACTCTCCTCTCTCTGCCCCAGCATCATATTCCCTCTGGAAAAAGTTGCAGTATGAGGACAGAGACAGATAAATATTAATTTTATATCATTAGCAGGTTTAAGATCTCATGTGTCTGAGGTAGAAACAGCTATTTCATTACCGACAATAGTTGGTGAAAGAACACAGGTGCCTCTGGAAAGCTCTGAGGAAATTAAGTTTTCTGAATCTTGGAAATGCATTAGAAGATGAGACACTCTGAATCTGCTTAACCCTCTGGAATGCTAACATTGTTTTGGAAAAAAGGAACAAGCAGCAGATCCCTGGAGGGCAGTGGGGTTTAGAACCTGGTTATCATGAATGAACACACAACCTGAAGGCAATTCTTAAGAGTAATTCCATCTCACAGTATCTCACATTCATTGCCACTTTGAAACCTAAAATCCCCAAATCCACTAAAAAATGCAAGTTATAATAAAGTCTTCTGTTCCCACTAAAGTATATCCAAGCCATGGGTTGCAAAACAAACTAAACCAAAGCCTGAATTGGAGTACTTAAAAATTCTTTGGCAGAAACTCACCCTTTTCTCCATTTCCAAGAGTGATCTGTCAGCAAATCTTTCTTGTCTCTGAAATACAAAATTAATGAAGACATTGATATGTGTTCTTAAACAACACAGAACTGAGGAAAAATAATTAAACATTTTTGTATTCTGTCTGAAGTATGCCTTCAAAAGCATTTTAAAGTATGTTCAGGGAAGTAACACTGAAATAAAGAATGAACTGGATTTATTATACACTTCCTCTGTGACCATCCCTGTTATTTAATCACTACACAGCCTTTGGCTAACAGGAGTAATATGGAATTTCTATCTAAAAGCATTATAAAACAAATATCTTTTAAATGATCTTCACTGACATTTATAGGGCACACATGGAAGACACTTAAAAACAGGTAAATTGGTAAATACGATCCAAGAATTCAAAATACTCTTTCAACAATAATTTAAGACAAATCTAATTTTTATGTATGTGTTTAGTATTACTGTATGCAGCAGTGTTATTTGACAGTAGTTATCTGTAACGGGAATGCACTATTTGCTCTTTATTTCCAAGATAAAGCTATCTAACTATCCAGGAAGAACCAGCAGTTACGCCAATCTGCCAGCATGTTTATAAATTAATCCATCAATCCCAACTGTCAGATTGAATATAAGCTTAACAGTGTAGAAAGTGTTTATCCCTACCCTGCACAGAAGTTGCATGCAGATACATGCTGGCAAGAACAGCTACTATTTAAGCAGGCAGGACGCAGTCCCACACCTTTTGTTCACACCTGAAGAAGAGAATCCTGTGCTCTCTTCTTTTGAGAAACAGAGAAGTACTCTCCTCCATTCCCATCTTTGGATAAAAAACAGAGCTGATGCCTAGTAAAGATCAGCCCATAAGCTGGGGTGCTTGTGGTTACTATCTACTTTGTCAGCTCAGCATGTTTTTTTTGTTTTATACAAACCTGAGTGGTCTTCTCCAGCTGTAGCTTAAGATCTGTAAGTTCCATGTTGGTGTCATGTAACTGTGCTTTCAGCTTTTCGTTTTCAGCTAGAATCTGTTCATAAAGCTAAGAGAAAATATTAATAAAAAAAAAATTCAGTGAGATTATCTGAAAAACTTTAAAAAGCATGAACTGCATGTAAAATTAACAAATACATTTATAGTGTCAAAAGTAAAAAAAAAGTTTAGAATCAGCAAGCACTGTAAAGAACTGTTACCAAACATTTTTAGGAACAAGTAGCTTTGCACAGGGAGCACAAAACTTACACATATTAAAAAATACTTGCCACTTTTTTTTCTTCAGACTTCACAGATTACACCACCACAGTAAGCTTTTCAACAAGTTCTTCCTCTGTTTTAAAGCAACATCTAAACATATTTTTACCTTATACATATGTAAGTTAGCAAACAAATAAAATAAAAGGCTTCATATATGCATACATCAGCTTTAATGATACAATCAAATAAAAAATAATATGACAGTATTTGTCATAAGAAAAAGAATCTTGGCTCCTCCGGATTTCTCCCTTTCCTTAAAGAGGAAAGAGCAAAAGCCAGGAGCTGTTTTGTAAATATGCATCTTCCCCCACTGCAGTGGTTGATCTGCTTCTCCATTCATCTTAGTTGCTTTAAGTAGCATTTGTGATGCAATGTGAGATTATTTGCAAACAATTTATGAAAAACAGTAATAAAGTTCTACTTCTGCACCAAAATTATTGGATCAGATACCTTCTTAAAATCAGGGCTCTCTTCTTTTTCTAGTCTACTGCAGTATGGTTTTCGATCTTCAAGGTAACTCTGTGACCCCGATCGTCCCTGCGCTGAATCGTAGCGATCACCTGAAGACATGCTGAGGGATCCTGTATCATATCTGCGAAAGAAAAGTGCGGATTTTTCTTTGCCTTTGCAGCCAAACTGAGACCACTCTATCAAACACTGTCAGTTTGCTGCTACCCAGCTGAAAAAAACCAAACGCAATTAAGTATTTTAGTTAGACCACTGTCCTGTAACGTGATGTAAAATTATCTTTACATTCCCTCAGTACTGCAAGATTCTGTGTGAATATGTTTTCAAATCAGTCAGTTTGCAGAGCAAAGGATACAGAGATATTTTAAATTTAATTAAATTACTTAATTCAAGCAAATATTCATGTCTTCAAGGATTTAATATTACCTTAACCAGTTTAATTCTTCTTTATTTATAAAGAAGACATTTTTTAAAAAAATGTCTTAGTTTAATTGAAGTTGAAGTGTTTAAAAAAAGTAATCTCCAAAATACTAGCCTACATGAATTCTCAAGGTTTTATCACAGAAACTAAGATTTCAAAACTATGTGTTGTGGATTCTTGTATTTCAATAGCAGTAGTTTATGAAACAAATCTTCAGCAGTGTCTATCCTAGTAATCACTAAATTACAACCATTAATAAAGTTTAGAGTAATTTCATGCTATTCCTTATTCACTAATCATGTGCTATAGTAGTTTTAACAGATTTTCAGCAGAGACAAACATAATAAAATCCAATAATTAATTCTAAAGGTCTAAAAAGAAATCAAACCCTTTTAAAAAAAAAAATCTTGACATTTCAGCATTTACTTTTTAACAAGTCTTAAGGAAATATGATTTTCAGAGGCTGTAGTAGTTTCCTTGAAAATTTTCAGTGGGGTATTCTAAATGAGGGACAACAAGAACCTCTTGTCTTCGTTGTAAAAGTTGACTCCATACTAATAAATCTGTAGGGAATAGTACTGTATCCACTACATTCTACAGAATGCCTGCCTGCCTTCAGTGCACTACAAATAGAGAGTTTGATATATTCCCCAGAATGGAGTACTCCACCCACACATTGAAAAAAAGTCAGTACTGTAACTTTACAATCATCCAGATGTATCATTACAGCCCTTTAAAGCTCAAACCAACTTAACTACTGGGGTTAAACTGAATTTGTACATAAAGAACTTAAAATGACAATATGTGGACAGAAAGTGTAACGATTCTAAATTAATTTGTTTAAATTGCACATACCTTGAAAGGCTATCACTCTGAGGTGAGGAGGGGTAAAAAGAGAGAAAAAGAACGGATCAGTCAATATTTAATTAAATAAAATATATAACAATCAGTGAACAAGTACACTAAACAGTTATGTTAAATGCAGATGCTCTCCACCAGTATGTATTATCTGCAAACCCTAAGCTTCAATTTTGTTATGTCTGGAAAAGAAAAGAAGTATGTGCTAGAATGTGCTTGCCAAAGTAAGATTTACAAGGATGTTAACATTATGCTCCAAAAGTCCTGAGTGCCCTAAACACTGGAGTCATTTCAGCAGTCGGTGCATTCCGTTATTTGCCTGCCTGTTATCAAAGGCATCAGAATTGTGTTCCCCGAATTCACTGTTCCTTCTTCCTCTAACATAGCTACAATGTTTTGAGCATAATAATGACTTCAGCTCAAAATAATAAGCTACAGGATTGTTGTTTCAACACAGCATGACTTAAAACAAGTTACTACACCAACAACACAAGGAAGTACTTCTTAGATTTTATTTAAATGACAGTTTCATTTTTTATATTACTTTCATTCATTCATTCACTCATTCCAGGTGAATCCACAGGCACAAAATTCACTCACAAGTGATGACTTCAGAGTGAGGGAGTGTTCTCTAAACATTACACCAGTCATACAAAGCTTTTTCACCCTAGGTGGTCAATACAGATTCGTAATTTATTCCAATTATAATAACAACCTTGAGTGAAGACATTTCAGTCAAGAAACTCTACTGATGTATCATCACCTGGACATCCTCCAATATTATTCACCTAGCAGTGGCCGAAGCCTTCCCCATAGACTGTTTTTTTGGGGGGGTAGATGTGGTTTGCTTGCTTTCCTTTTACAGAGGGAAACTGTATTTTTTCAATGTGCAGAGGAAAATAGCCACATTCTCCACAATATACTCAATTTCCCCTTTGACACCTTGAAGTACATTTACTACACAAAGGATATCAAAAGTACATGCTATAGTCTAACCACTTCTAGGCTACTGGCCACAATAAAATTAACTGTCCCCTAAGCATGAGTCTTACATTGCATTATTCTATGTTTAAGTATGATCAGTGTGAGATTACAGAATTCCACCATGTAATCAGCAACCTACAAAAATCTCTTTTCCACTGATTCCTTCTCTGGGTGAGAACAAACCAGAGGAATCTTTGTCCATAAAAACTTTAGGTTTCTAATTTTACAAGGAATGTTGCATGCAGAGAAATGCTAAGCTGGTCCTTTTAGCCTTTACTTACAATGTAGGACAGCCACTACGAGAAGTAAACCATTCCTAAATATTTCTTAGTAAATATGCTTTCTAAAGGCTGTTTTTCTTTGCTTCTAGTGGATTCCCTATGGTGCTGTGGGAATGTGAAAACTTTCCAAATCTCCATTTCCCTGCTGCACTACAGCTTCCCAAACGGAAAGGCAAATTATTAAGTCACATAGAGACCATCTTAGAAACAAAATTTTCCAGCCACACAGGGGGACAACAAATGAACTGGTGAGGCAAGAGAGCAGTAATTACTAGAGGCAGAAAAACACAAATGCAGCCTATTCCCATTCTCCTGGCTGAGGCTGGGAACCTGAGAAGCCAGACAAGGATGCCGCAACATTCAAAAAACTGTCCTTCAGCAGTTTCTGTTGCCTGAAAGCTATAAATTGCTGCTCCTGCTGCTCCAGCACCATCTGGCCTCCATACCTCACTGCAAGAGCCTTGCATTTCTCAAGCCCATGCCTGTTCTTGTTCCCCTCACTTTTCATAAACTGTGTTTGGGGGTTTTTGGTGGGGTGGTGGTTTAGTAGTCTTAGCTGTTTTCATTATTTTATCCTTCAAATTCTGTCAGTTCTGCTCAATTCAATTTTTGACATTTGCCAAAAAACTGTGAAAAAGCGTAACTGAGAATCTGCAAACTTTGCATAAAGCTTGTCTGAGGACAAATGATGCCAGCAAAGACGTGCTGGCATCACATGAGAGGTGTGCTCCTGGTACAGTCATAGAACTGAGCAGCCACAGTTACACTGACAGCACACAAGCAGTAACAAAAATTTAAAACATATGTATACTTACCTATACAACCTGACCCTAATGACCCTAAGCCATCACTCTATTCAAACATAAGGGTGCCCCAAATATAAAACGTGTATTTGAAAAAGTACACTAAGCATCTAGACAAGCACATTACAATTTACTCAGGTTACGATAATTACTGGTCATGGAAATGAAATATTGAATTCAGGTGGAATTTTCTGCACTGTATAAATGAGTGTTTCTGTAAAAGTGTCACAGCAGTAGAACATTTATTACCCTAATATTGCTAGCTTCCACTTTTCAGAAATCACATATCTGATCTCTGGCTGAGATAAAATTTCAGTCCATTTAATTATAACCTAACCACAGTTGTAGTATCTATTCAAATTCTAGTTTTTGGGTTTTGTTGTGTTTGGTTTTTTTTTTTTTAATGTATCATACTGAAAAATAGGCTTCACAGAAACACATTTTGACTTAGAATCCTTCATCTACCAAAGTAATCTTCTGACTTCCTTATTTTTAAATGGCTATCCTACAACCTAGTTCTAAGACTATCCTTCTAGTAGATACATCACTTTCCTTTAAGTAACATGGCATTTTTTGTGCTAATTGAAAAAATTCTCTGCCCTTAATATTAAAAAGCCTAAAAAAAATTTCATGAGAACAACATCTAACTGTCAAAGTGCTTAGCAAAGTCTTACTTCTTTTTAATAGCTCTCCCTTATGTATAACTGGCCAGCTAAGGAGTCAAAAGAGTTCTGAAGGACTGAAAAACAAGAAATTCAAACAGAAATCTTACAAGTCACTTCCTTCAAAGACCTACAATGTGAATAAGATAACGATTTTTTGGATTCCTTAAAAATTTCAGGGTAAAAATTGTTTTTTCTAAGGTCCTTTAATTTTCTCTGTTGTGTGCCCAAGACCTCCTCACCCTTAGTTAGTTTAAAGTCTTTGCCTACCACCAAAGCCTTTGGAAGTTTATAGTCACCATGTTCTACCTCTGGCTACCTCAAAGAATCAGCAGAATTGAAAGAGCAACACTATTAACTGAACATCTGACACTGTAATTCCAGTTTATTGATATTTCTTTTCTCTTCTCTTTCTGGAACTGAAAAGAATTTATAAGCAAATAATCATGAATTTCTACCATAAGGCATGCAAGATTTGTGTAAAAATGAAAGTAGATTTGATTAAACAACAGCAAAAAGGAAAGTGCAGTTTCTTTAGGCATTTAAAAAAAAAAAAGCACCTTTTGCCATTGATTCGGAAATAAATTACCTGTTACAATGTTCAAGACCTAATTCACTGTCATTTTTATAAGGGGCAACATACTGCATTGTCAAAGTAATATATGTAGTTCTCAGTTTATCATTAATAAATGCTAAATAGTTGTTTATCAAAAAGAGGAAGTTACTTGGAATCTACATAATGCATTAAATCTCTGATAAACCATTTGTATGCAAAGTAAAAAAAACAACCTTATGAAAAAATTCTTATGCACAAATTTTAAGGTATCTCATAATAAATAGTATTATAATAATTACAAGGCTAGGACTGCTCCTCCCTCCCCCTCACTGCAATTTTGAGAACATACTGGACATTCCATATTAGGTTTGACAAAATTTGAAAAGAAAATGTAAACACACATGAAATACTTATTTTGATAGTCAACTCACACTGTCTTTTAATATTTTCTGCAGGTGATGTGACACAAGGGTTTATATCACCTTAGCAAAATCAATTTATGTAGCTATGTGACAGGGAACTGGTTTATACTTTTCATTTATTTCAGAGCTCTTCATACACTCCAATCTGATGTTACATTGATTTATAATGAAACCAATTACCAAAGTTGTCTGTAGGAAGGATACAGGGCTAGGAGAATGTTTTGACTCCTAAGTCNCACACTATTTCTGATACAGGCCAGGATGCCATTGGCCTTCTTGGCCACCTGGGCACACTGCTCAGCTGGGCTCATGTTCAGCTGGCTGACAACCAGCACCCTGAGGTCCTTTTCTGCTGGGCCACTTTCCAGTCACTCTTCTCCAAGCCTGTAGCGCTGCCTGGGGTTGTTGCGACCCAAGTGCAGGACCTGGCACTTGGCCTTGTTGAACTTCACAGAAATGGACTTGGCCCATTGATCCAGCCTGTCCAGATCCCTCCGCAGAGCCTTCCGACCCTCCACAGGTCCACACACCCACCCAATCTGTTGCTATCTGCAAAATTACAGAGGTTGCAGTTGATCCCCTCATCTAGGTCATTGATAAAGATATTAAACAGGACTGGCCCCAATACTGAGCCCTGCAGAACCCCACTCGTTACCGGTCTCCAGCTGGGTGGAGCTCCATTCACCATCCCTCTCTGGGCCCAGCCATCCAGCCAGTTTTTAACCCAGCAAAAAGTGCACCTGTCCAAGCACCCTCAGTCAGCCAATTCTACACAGAAGCACCACAGACATGTTCTACCAAAATTAATTTCTACAGAACAGAATATGGAGTAATTACAGATTTAAGAAAACTGGGAGAAAAGAAACAGGACTATGCATTTATATTAATGTGACATGGAAAGAAAAAATACAGCAAACCAAAACGGCACAGAATGAATCTCTTAACTACAGTATTTAAGGAACATGCAACAGAAGCTTTTACAAAAGAGAGACAAATATCACTTGAGTTTTATTCCTCAGTAATGATTCTGTAATTCTATAGTGCGTTACTCCACGGTTTAACTTAAAAGAAATACATTCTGCTATTTTATAGTACAGCCTATGTTACTGTTCCCTTTTAACAACTCTTCATCACACTGTCACACACCATTCAGTTTTTAAGGACTTTCCTCATCAAATCAAACCTGTTTTCCACTGACTTTTTAACAAGACCAATAATACTGAATGAGGATCTTCAGAAAACCATTTTCTTCAAAGGAGGAAGTACATACATTATGCTCTTCAACTTTCTATGCTTCATTAAATTAACTTCTCATATTATCTGTTAATGATAATAATGACAGCACTAGGTTTAATTTTAAAAGGTTATAATTAGTGTGTGTAAGTCATTGAACTTAATTTATCTGAAAATAACAGTAGAGATGAAATAAAGATTTTTGCAGGGCAGAAACTGAAAGCTCTCTCCAGTAACTTGCTGCATCATGTCCCTGACCTGTCTGTCAGAAATTTAATCTACTTTCTGGATGACAATTATCTATAAACAGAATGGAAGGCAAAACTGTCAGTTTTGGCCACTGTTGATATGTGAATTCAACTTCAACAGAAATTTTACAATAAAAACGTGTATGTTATAAAGATAATGAACAAATTATCTTTCTTAAATTACCTGACTTTCTCTCTTATTTGTTCCTTCTTCTGAATCAGATTGATGATCCTGTTCATTTTCATCACTCTGGTTGGTCAAAGCAGTGGGAGAGGAAAAATAATTAAGTTGTTGAAAGCTAAGTGAGATTTTAATGCATTCTAGACTTTGAATATGAAAATGCAAGGCCAGCAGAAGGAATATATGGGATATGTGAAGAAAATTCTCAAGCAAAAACATGCTTTCAGCACAAGAAGGAGATGGAACATATCTATGCATTTGGAATGTGGAAATCTTGCTTTTACATTACATATTGATCCCATGGCAAAGAAAAGGGAAGAGGATCCTGAAACATCAACTATAAACGTCCTATTCTGACAACAGTTCTTGGTCTTAAGTATTTGGCTACTTGTAATATGCCAAATAACAAGTCTCATTCTTGCAGCTTTGGTATGTATGCAAAATATGGCATTGTCAAAAGTAATGTATGTACATGTATCAAAAAGAGGAAGTTACTTGAAATCTACATAATGTATTAAATCAAATCTCTGATTAACTTTTTAGATGCAAAGGAAAAAAAACCTTAATATAAAAAAATTCTTATACAGAAATTTTAAAATATCTCATAATGATCAGACTTATAATAAACATTATAATAATAAACACTCTTTCAATAATTAATTTTTACTTAGATTATGATTAATTCCTATTAAATTATGGTCACTACAGTGTTCTAAAATTTTTGTTAGCACCATCAACCAAAGACTTAATTTTGATTCTGCTCCTGAAAGCATCAAAACAGAAAAAGAGAATATATAACTTGAAAAAAAATCATCTTTTTCTAGAACAATTAGTTATACAGTGCATTACTCTAAAGTATTGTCCATTTTAAGAGTACCCTATATACAAAGAGAGCACTTTGCTACAAGCGAAGTTTACTTACATCTTGAGTCCAATAAGAAACTCCTGTAGGCCGTCGTTTTTCTCTTGGTCTCCTTCTTTCCCTTATAGACTTGGGCTGTGACTTATCTTCTTCCTTTTCTTCTTCGTTTTTGCCCCCTTCTGTTAATAACAACTGTCTTATTCACTGAACTACGATAAAATCTAATTTGCTGAAAATTTTCTGAAATAATTCCTCTCAAGTCTTTAAAACGCTTACAATGAATTATTTTTTTTTTACCTGAAATAAATTTGTTAAAGAGCTTCTTACCTCATACGGGGTTTTCTGTAATATAAACTGCCCAGAATACAGCTGTAAAATACTGTACATACTAATTCCAACTCAGCCACCAAGACAAAATGCTTCAATGTACCAGTAATACAATACAATTTGGACTGTCATATAATAATTCAAACATCTGTGTCTGCAGATGTATAAGAGTACAAAGAAAGAGAAGACAGCTCTTCACCATTCTTCATTAAACAAGGTTTTTCTGCTTACATCAAGAATTCAGTATTAAAAAAACCCAACTTTTTTCAGTCATCTCCGTTTTTGCTCTAAGGTAGAATAAAATGGGATCTCCTATATCAGATTATTACTGTATTACATGTGTCCTTTTTCTTTAAAACAAATGCAACTACAATTCAAAACAGACATAACACCTCAGGATTATGTTTGCTCCCCTATGGGTTTACAAGTAATTTGTAAAACAAAAAAAAAAAATACCCCAAAACAAATTAAACAAACCTGACCAAACCAAAGTTACTTATTATCATGCAGTCTACCTAGTCTGATGTTCTTTTATTAAATAAACCACAGATTTAAGTTCAGATAGAAGCATCACTAATCACTAATAACTACCATCACTAGACTTCAGAGGTAAATAAACATTTTCATGTGAAGCAAAAATTAAAGAGGAAAGAAGGGAAACACAAATATTTGTGGTAAGCATATACCTTTCATAACTAAATAAATTAGGATTTGACTGCTAGGATTTCAGATAGTAATGTAGTTCTCCTCCAAAAGTCATAATTTGAAAAAAAAAAAAACCCCTGTTGTAGCTGGTATTTGCTCATGAGTATCTTTTCCACAGAATAGTCTAGAAAGAGTTTCCTAGAGTAAGTATGCATTATTAAAGAATCTTAATCCAAATTTCAGTTCATGATAGGACAAAGGGAAAAAAATCAGAAAGCATTTCCCTGAAGCTTAGCCCCAACAACTTCCTCAGAAAACACCATTCTAGGGAACGTGACAAGACTGCTATATAGTTCATGGAGATTTCATCAATGGATCATTTTATTTGATGCTCTGTAGAACAAAATTACCAGTTTCAATCAGTAATCTTATTAAAGTTACTGATCAGTAACTTAAGTCAAGCATGGCAAGCCTCCAAGAGAGAACAGGAGATCATACTGCATGTCAACAGGCTCCTCCTTTGACAGACCAAGAATCAGGCCCAACATCTCTCTGAACTATAGCAGGCAATTCACATTTGAAACAAGAGCAAGAACTGTGACATCAGAGAAAACCTTTTTTGTGATCTCTGCATCATGCATCTTCTAATCCTCAGTTTAAGACTACCTAAACCAGTTAGGTATCCAGAAGTACGGTTCCATTAAATATTCTGAACTACCATGGGAAGCATCCCCTTCCCTTTGTTTTCAGCTGCTCATGAAACCCTGATTGGTCCTTAAAGCATTAAAGCATCATTCCAGTCGTTCAATATGGAAGGACTGAAACAAAACCTCAGTCATTTAGTAATTAATCAAGCAAAATGCCTTCTTAACAGCTGCAAGTACTTAGAATGTGAAATATGGTATTTTATTATAGTTGCTGTGTTAAAGTAAAAATGAAAGCATTATGTGGATACTTACAGCAGTGTATTTGACATTTCTATGACTTGACAATGGAAAATTACTAAACGGCTGCAAAACACCACCAAGTACGGAAAATCTTTTTTTTCCTCTCTATAGGCAAGTTTTGAGTTTCTTACAGGAAATGGGAACAAGGCACATCCCCAGTGGTCTCAGAAATCACACCCCATTTTGAACTATCTCTAGAAACATAAGCTCCCCTTTCTCAACTAAAACAACAAAAAAAAAACAACCCCTTCATAAACAGTACTCCTACCTCTCTCACTTTCCTTTGTTCCACTCCGAGAATAGGCAGAAGTTATACCTATAAGGCTGTTTGGTCTGTTTAGTTGACTTGAAGTTGATAGGGAGCTACTGGAGGTGGAGAGCGAAGAGGTGGATGATGAAGAAGTTGAAGTTGAAGTTGGTCTATAGCGATGATACGGCTATTCAGCAGAAAAATGTCAAAATTAATTTACCAAGATTGACAGATACAAACCATGGGATATTAAAACATTTAACTATATAAACAATACTTAGAGTAGTACCAAAATTAAAGTTTTATAATTGGAGTCAAGATTTGTATGTATAATTTCTCTACCTAAAGAGACTCATCATGAAAATACCTCTTCAACAGTTCGGGAATATCTTTGTCTATAATCATCATCTTTAGTTTCAGATTCTTTCTTTTCTTCTTGTTTTTCTTTGTCTTGCTTTTCTTTCTCCTCTTTTTCTTTTTCTTCATTTTCCTGTTCTCGGGTTCGTGTGGGACGACTTCTTCCTATAGTTTTTTCAGCTTCCTGAAGATCTGTCAGTGTTACACCCTGTGAAAACAGCAGTCAGCAAACACCGTTTTAATATATGATTGATACCAATGTAGGTGATCACACCATATAAATGAATATTTTAAAGAAAAAATTCAACTTCAGAAAAATAAATCTGTCTAGTAAGAAATACATTTTACCTATATATCGTACCCATAAGCTTTCCTCTCGAATCTTGGAACCAAACATCCCTCTGATAAGTGGCAAATGTTTGCTCTAATGTGATCTACCACAGATTCTCCAGACAGACAATTTTTAGTTGAACTAGTAGATACAGATTGCATAGAAGATGCTATAGAAATAACTTAAGAACCCACTAGATGCTTGTGATGTTTCCGATATGACCATAAGCATGTTAAACATTTCTGAAAGAACCCTAAAAATATAACACATCATATTTGCAGAAATATTGATACTTTACAATTCACTCCCTGCAACTGGATTTTTAACTCAGCACCACATGAAAAATTGCACTGATAGCACCACAGAAACTCATTTCTTAGTTCATTGTTATTTTGAGGCTAAAAACTAGGTTTGAAGTAAGTTCAGAAAGGAAATAATTTTTATGAAGACTGCTTTTCTCTACTACACTTCTCAGCTGATGCATCTGACTGAGACATTGCTCAAAACACTTCATAATTTAGTCTTCAAAGCCAACTTTGCAGCTTACCAGTTATTTGCTTTTTGTGTTAATAAAGTTTCAATACAGTATTTCCTGTTAGCTTCTTTACCGTCAAGATTCAACAATAGTTGGCCTGTCGTTTGACCATCATTCAGGGCTCTGAATTAGTATTAAGAAGTAAAAATAACTCTAGTAAGATAAAGTTGTATCATGCAGAGTGGATCTCTCATTAGGAAAGGTAATCAGAAATATTTGAGGGGTTTAAAACTGCAAAGATTTGAAAGTAATGTCAGTAAACAATGTAGATATAGACTCGGCCTTAAAACAGGCAAGGACAATGGCTAGAGTACTTTTGTGCTATTTTTTGGGATCTATATGCTGATAATCCTCAGTTTGTCAGCAGATAGTATTTGGTAGTTGCTTCACTGTCAAAAGAGCATTTAAATACCACCAGAGATACTCTTTTGCTATTGCCGCATCTTTCCCTATGTCATGATTGTGCTAGTTGCAATTCACTATAAGGAAGTTCTGATAAAATCTGGGAAGAATCACCAAATGTATCACTATGCAAACTAAGAGAGAGAAATGTTGCAAGATGACATGCAGTTAAACATTTGATTATTAGCAAGGAACTAAAAACTCTCTCTAGAAAATTTGCGTCTCCACAGAAAACTAGACCGAATGTATTTTTTTCCTATGTACAGATCTTACTAGCTATCCATGTTGGTTGGCTCAATCACATTACCTACAAAAGTCCATGCACAGAAAAAAAGACTTTGAAATGGATGCAAGTGCAGTATGCCATGCCTGTTTCTCAAGTATTATGTTATGGGTATGTTTCCATAAACATGTAGAAGCTTTAATAATACTATACCTGTGTAGACCTTCTAGACTGTCTTGCTTGCCTGGATCTAGCTTTTCTTTGGGACTCTGACTCTTCATCCCGTACTGGAGTGAGGTATGATCTAAACAGTTAATTACAAACAAAATTGGCAAATGATAGTTTTTGTACAAATGTATTAAATGGTCAGAATAAAACCCCACAATATGATATGACTGAAGACCAAAGCAGTCACAAAAAAATCTTTTACTATATACAACAGCTTATATTGTAGACATTTCATCAGTATCATAATGATCTATTCATCAGGACAGCAGCCCCAGAACTCAATTAAAATAAAATACACAGTGTTTTCTTAATTAATTTATATTTAGCGAGAAAAGAAATCTAACGTCAGCTTTTCCGGTATTTCACTAGTCTACTGAAACAGGGATAGAAGATCTCAGAGATTCAGCCATATAGACATTTATACATCAAATAGGTGTGTGTGTATTAACATTTAACATTACTTGTAAGTTTTTAGTAAATGATAAATGTACTGCTAATGCAGAAAACCTAATTATATCACCTATTGCACCAGAAATTAAAAATCATTGAGGAGGTGGTTACTACATTTTCATATGAATCATCTATGCTTTGAGTAAATCAACTCCCTTTGAAAAAAAAAAAAGCTTAAAAATAAATGCTCATGAAACTCACAAAAATCCTGCAGATTAAGCAGGTAATTGTAATCAAAGCTGAAAGGCTACTAGAGTAGACAGACAGAAGTCTGGACCTTTAAAGAAATTCTCCAATCCATGTAACTGGGGTTAAAAAAATAGCAAGATATAAATATATATGCATAAATGCATATATTTGCATGTATGTAAAACCGTAATTAAAGAACTTCAAAGAACAGAAAAGGTTTTGACTGCAAAGCAGGTATAATCTTTAGGGCTTGAAAATTGCTAAAAATTGTCCCACATAACTTGGTTTTTGGTAACTGTTGCACCTACACCTACCTTCCAAAAAATCTGAAATACTTCAAATCTCACCGAGATAAAATGAAAACTCTCAACTTGTCAGATGCGCACTGCAGCTACTGTCAGAACAGAAAGTGTCCTTCCCTAGCATCCCTTGTGTATGCCACACGGGTTACCTACACAGTATTATTCATGATACAAAGATTTAAAGATTCAAGTTTGTAGTTTGCTTCCCTGTTTCTCCAAACAAATCCTAAAGATCATATAAGGAATATAGCTTCAGCTGTATGGATGGACCATTACCTGCATCATTACTAAAAATAGCTTATAATGTCTTTACTTATTAAATATCTTTGAAATACTGTTTTGAACATACTTTCTAAATACACAATTTCCCTCTATAAACACAGATTAACGAACTTCTTAAGAAAAAATTAAGCATGTATATTTCATATACATACAATTTTTTCATGTGCATATAAACACATGTAAATATGCACACACATATATATCTGTATATATACAGATACATATGCCTGTGTTGATATTTAGAGCACTACCTTCTCACATGCATGCAGCTATTCAAATCTTGTATATTTCTAAGATTTAATGGATATCCTAATATACCATCAAAAAAGCCTCTGCAACAGTGTATTACACAATTATCCTAGTCAGACAAAACTAAGGAATTTCAGGCCAACTGCGGGCATCGAAAACGTATGTAGCACGTGTGTATTAGTATAAACACACTTGTGAGAACAAACAAGACAGCAAAAGCCTTAATCCTAAATTTCCTTACTTTTCTAGCCTATATGAGACTGAAATGGCATTTGCATTTTAAAATTTGAACCTTTTTTGAAAAAAATATGTATTTTGTTGGGTTTACTTTTCATTTGTTTGGTTCAGTCAAATTTCACTTTGGAAAATGCATGTTCTGACTTATAGTTGTTATTGAAATCAGCTGTTAGCACATGTGGGCACTTCCTGAATCATGGTGGGGAAGAATAAAAACATAATCCATATTTTCATGTAAGTTATTTCATTTCAGTTTTGGGGATGAAGAAAGACTGTGGAAAACAGGCTATCCTAATTAGGCCCAAAGCTATAAGGAATCTTTAAATGCTGGTTTCTTATGTGAACCAAAAGAATGCAGGTTTCTTCTGTAATAAGGAACAGCTTCATTACCTCTGTGAACATACAGAGATACACACATTGGCACTGATACAGGAGTTACATTTTAAAACTACTGCAGGAGCAACACAGAAATCTGGACTTGCATTTCAGCAGAAGAGTTAAAGGATAAACATTTATAAATATTCAGAAGAAGAACAACTCAGGGAAAGCTAAGAGGAATTAATAATCTTTTGAAATCTTGTTTTTGCTTCCATAAATAGTAAGAAACAACTCTTGATGGAAACATAAATATGCACCAATCTTAACTCATCCTCCATATAACTGTAAACAGAAAACCCCACCCTGTTCTTTAAATAAGATTTACATCAGTAAATCATTACTCATTCTTCATATTCAGTATCTCTTAAAGCATTGCATTTACAAGTGTGTAATTATGTTTCAATTAGAGGAGACCCTAATGATGCAGAGAAATAAACAGAATGTGTTAGGTTCAATATTCTCTTCTCAAAAATGCCAGGCATACAAAATTACTGTAAAAATGCTATGCTGTAAGTTATTAGCATACTGCCAGTGGCATGCTAGCTCAATCAGCAGCAATGTACTGGTAGTAATTGCTTAATTACTCATTCTATTATTTTTTAATTCAGTGATTTTATAAAGTTCCATTATGGGTATTTTTAAGAGTATTCATTTAATCTATTAACAGAAATAGAAATATGAAAATACCACATACCGAATGAGAAGCCAAGGCCAGTCAAAAACATATAATATCAAAGTTTAAATTTCATTAATGGTTTCTACTAGTACTAAGCTCTCAGATAAACTGCAGCACGTTACTAGCTGTTTCAATCCACATCAAGAAAATAACAACGCTTTACACGCTGTACTGTCCAAATTTGTGGTAACCAACACATTCCTTTAAAATGAAAAAAAATCATAACTTTCGTGTACGAGCAACATTACTCTTAGGACCTTTACACACCTCCGTCTCTCCCTGACCTCTGATGTTGAGGACACAGTGCCAGAAGTAGCTGTAGTCATGGCTGTGGTAGTGGCTGCAGCATTTACAACAGATGGTGCAACAGGAACGGTCACTGCTGTAGGAACACTGTCCTTTTCTTTCTCAGTACTATCCTCAGCCCACAAACGATTTGAGGTACTACAGTATAACAAGCAGCAACACAAAAAAAGAGAAAAGGAAACAGCTAAACAATGAAAGCACTTTACTAAACAACTAATAACATGTAAATTGAGGGATGGATTTTTTTTTTAAAAAAGGCAAATCTGAGAAATGTCTCTATGAAGCTCAACTTGAGCTATTAAATTGAATAAATTAAGAATTAGCAGTTCACAATGACTGAACTTTTATTCTTCACACCCTTCTAGCACTGGATTTATTCTTTTATGCCAACATGGCTGTCACTTTACAGTAGAAAGCCATTCACAATTTTTGAGCCAGATTGTATAAAATCAAAATAAATTTACCAGGAAAGTGAAAAAATCCAGAGCCCCAGGATCTACTAAACAAGAACGCATGCACATACATAAGCACACAGTAGACCTGACAAAAAAACCCAAAACAAAAGTGTGCTGGTGCCATTACCTGCTTTGTACACCTGCTGAAGTAGAACCCGTTGTACTCTTTGTAGTAGTGTTCGTGCTGGCGGGCAGTGTTTTCTGAAGACCAGCAGAAGAGGTAACTGTTGATGTAGTACTTGGAACATTAGAACTTATCAAATCATCTTGTCTTCTACCAAAGGAGCCACTGAAGGAGAGACATGTACAATGGCTGCATTTATTACTTGTCTTTGCTCATTAAAATATCACCAAGCTGTGAATGATCCACTAAATTCCTGCTCATGTATTCTGTGCCTCAGCTGAATCTTGGAAGCTTCCGGAGCAAAAGAAGCATTTTCCTCACCGTTTCCTTGACTAGAACTTTTAATTTATGACTTCAGAGGGCAGTAGAAGTGTCCCTTAGTCCTGACCACTTCTTCACACAAAGAGGAGATAAAAAATGGAATCTCACTTGTTTATGTAAGACTGTCTTAATCACATCTACTAAAGTATTCACATAGGCCTCCCAATGTCCCATTTTTAACCTGCTGTTTCACCCACACTGAATACCTCAGAAAATGCAGAACTTCACTGCACAGCTTGCCAGAAAAGAAAATGTCATCAATATCCCTCCTCTTACAATTTCAAACCTATTAAATGTACTGCCTTTTTATAAAAAAAAAACAAACCTTTTATCATTCCCAGGAAGAATAACCTCCCAGGCTTTTCCCTTGCTCTTCAAGTCATAAAGAAGACTCAGTGGCTTCCACATTTTTATCCACTGCTTCTGGCTAAATAAATTCTGTACTACCAGGTCAGAATGTTTGCCCGTGACTAAACTTCAGAATCCACAGTTAGGACAGACAGAGCATCATGTTACTAACTCCAAAAGACTTAAGGAAAGATACTTCTTTGTCATTCTGCAGTTGACAATTTTTTCTATCATCTTTAGAATGACAAATAAAAAAATAACCATCCAACAACAACCAAAGAAACACACTATTAAAGCACCACATGCAATTTAAAAGTGATGAGCACATTTGCTGGAAGACTGGAGTGTAAATACTGAAAAGAGCTAACATGCAAAGATTATTCTTATGTATCAACTGTTGTTATTTTCTATCCAGAACAGGAAATCTGTACAACATCTTTCCTAAAACTAAACTTAGGAAAATCGAGGAGCTTTTTTTTATGGCAGGAGGTTATCAAGGAATTAAGATGTATTATGCTGCATGAAACAGCCCAATTAGATGCCACTGATAATATCAGTGTCAAGACTCAAAAAAAAAAAAAAGTTAAGTATCCATCACCATGTACATCAGCAGCATGTATCAATATGCAGCTTAGTTACTTGACTTTCTTATTTATTAATTAATTTTAGCTATTTATTGCTCCACTAATTAAGAACTTGACTTAAACAGCTACATTGAAACTACACAATGGAGGAAAGTTAATCATGCATATATTTGCAGGATATGACTCCTCCTGGGAAAAATCCTGCAAGTTAGGAACTATAGCACACCTGAAAACTATTTTTATATTTTCATCATTTACTTTTCATTGAAGTTAATTTTTTGTATGCATTGTATGCTACTGATACTCAACACAGGTATGGCTATAATTTACCACCAAGGAGAGCAGCCCAAGACCTCTGGGACTGTCATGCAAGAACAAAAATTCAGAATTTTCCCCATTTTCAAGCAGTATTACTTCAATTTCAACCTAAAAAATAGTTATCTTTAACTACTGAACTAATCTGGAAAGAGTCAAATGAACTCCAAACTGAAATAAATAATAGGAAAAAGAACCATATAATTTTAATTGCACAGCAATTTCTGCAACACTCCAAGCTAGTAAAAATTATATAGCCTCAAGATCAGCACAACTATTACATCAGCATGCAATACATACTTTGCCATTATTATGAACATTTCAACATGTTACCATTCAATTTTAAACTGTCCTTACAAAATGATTCCGTACTTATTTTGTTTTCTTGTTACCTTTTAAAGCTATTTTGTTAAAAAAAAAAGAGATAAGAGAAAATCCCACACCTTCTTTGATAACTTGTGTTTAATGACGTAGGACCTTCATTCAAACTGTTTTTCTTGACATCCTCCTCCCATTTTCTCCTGGTATAGGAACTGCCACCACGTATTGAACTAGCAGATGAGTCTCTGAAAAAAGATTTTAGTTTAGTAAACTCATATTAAAGAAGACTGTTGAACAGTGTTGAACAGTTCAACAGACTGTTCAATGTGAGTTGAACAGGATCTTCAAATCAAAACCCTGGATAACACACTTAAAATAAGCATAAATGAACAGGCTAAAATTACCTTTATGGACAATCATTTTCCAGCCTCTGTGGAAAAATACTACATTCATACTAACACCATTAGAAATATAAGAAAAAGGCAGCATTAAAGAAAGCTGCTAAAGAGGATTTAACCAACATGAAATCACCTTTAGGCTTTTCTCTGTGACCATTACTGGCTTTGTTTTTCCCAAAAAAGGAACAACATGTTTTTCTGCTTGCTCCTGGAATTACCTGGTACAGTAAGGGGAAAACTACTTGGGTTTTTTAGTAGCTGATTTAATGGGATTTTTCATTCTTCAGTGCTATAGGAAGTTCAAAAGCTGACAAGCCTTTAGAACTCATGATACTGTAGATTAGTGTAAACAGGCTTGCAGTAGCCATTCCTGAGTGGCCTGCCATGCATCATTAGCTGACATGACTTTAGTCATAAGGAATTTCCAGACTGTTGCTGCAGTTTATAGCAGCAAGAAACAACCTTACAAAAATCTACTTAGAAAAACTACCCTGAAAACTGACACTGAGATGCAAACACTGAATTTCTAATAAAAATGTGAGCTCAAGATTTGAAGTAAAGTTCAGACAGAAGAAAAAAACTCCATGTCTTTCACAAAACTGTACATAAAAGGCAACCAGGTGTACAGAAAAACAAAACAAAACTCTGTAAAGATGTATTTTGTGCTCAGGTGCCTTTGGCCTCTTTTTGCATGAAAATTATGCTTGTACTTCTGCAGCTGGAAACAACTTTAGAAAATGATGAAATACAGATCAGTGTAGTGTTACTTCTTACCAGCAAAGAGAAATGCAAATACTGAGAAACGCAAATACTGAGCTATCATCTTACACCGAAAGGTCCTGCTGCATGAGAAATTTTTCATAATTACTATAGGTTTCACTGTGATAGACACAATAGGCTTCAGAACTTTTCAGCCCCGAGGCTGGGTGTCTGAGATTTGTTAACCTAAAAGTCCAGCTGGGATTCATCTCAAAGTCATTTCCATCATTCAGAGTACGATGTTAGATGGATGACACTACATTACTGATACATGAGACAAGTAGGTGTTTAGACAGGTAGAAGAACCTGGCATTAATCCAAGCAACAAGGACAAAGACCTGTGCCAAGGGCAGACAGTTAAATTCTCCACGTAAACAAGGTCAGAGTAAATTTAAAAATCCCTTATGGCTTTAGGCAGGCAAGCTGAGTTGTCTACAGACACTTGGCAAAGTACTGGTGCATAAACAGTCTGACCTAAAAGCAGACTTCATCTCTGCTACACCAAGGCATATAGGAAGTTCTCAGAAAGGTCAATTGTTTAGCAAGCACTGGGACTTATAAGACTGGTGACTGCAGTTAACCCAAGGCATATGAGAAAAACTGTGTTTTTGCTGATAACCACTTTTGGAACTGTGTCTGTGAATAAGCCATGATGGTCAAGACTGGCACATCAAGGACACAAATAAACCTCAACAGTGAAGCAAAACTTAACCCCTTTGTTACAACCAGTAACAGCTTCTAAGAAATAAAACTGTAAAGAAATATTTGTCCTAATCCTAAGGTATCTTCTAGTTAAGACACTTCAAGAGAACAAGATTTTTTTAGAAGATCTCAAAAAAATAAAAACTGAATAATAATAATCTCTGTATAGACAAACCAAAACTGCCAAATTAAGCCTCAAAGAATATAGTACTCTGGAGAATTATAGCACAAACAGAAAGTCCAAACTGCCTCATTATAGAAACATAGATTAAAAAACATCTGGCCAAGCAAAATGAGAGATACTAACTAATTACACTGAACTTTAGGGGAGAATGAGATCTGGAATATCCCTGTTTCAAAACAGAATTTGTTACCCAGAGAGTAAACCTAAGCAATTCCCTGCAAGCATAAGAAAAGACAGTATTTATCTTGTGTTTGCACTGAAACAAACCATTCTCAATCAACAAAGACACTCCTCTTCAGGCATAAAGAAATTATTGGTCTTACAGACAAGGATTACAACAGCACATTTTGAGCAATGAGAGGATTTTCAGCTCAGGTCATGCAAGGTTCAGCTATGTAGACATTAAGGAGACCTCTAAGTTTTGTACTATGCATTCTACAGTAACTCAAAATGTCCCAACACAAGTGAAAAATGGTTATAGTAAAGTAAGGAAAATAAAAATCTCCAAAAGAAGATGAAAGGTCAACATGTAAACAAGAAAAACAAAAGAACTGCTTTTCTAACCTAACTGTGATCTCCGTATTGCTGCTGAACAATCTGGTTTTAAGCAAAGACTATAAAAAACATGTAATTTTATCTTTATCAAAAATAATAATGGAGTCCAGCAGCAGCACTTTGTGACTCAAGACAAAGCAGTAAATACTTTTAGCACCCTTCAGAAGCTTACAACTTTTAGAACTTCATATTTTCAATTTTATTTATTTTCTTCCCCAAGAAAATAACACTTGTTGCCCAGTTCTGCTGTTGTCACAGAATGAACTGGACTTCAAAAAGGGTCATTATAATCTACAAGACCAAAGACCTTCAGGAACTGGATTACCATATGGATTAGCATAATCTATACAACAGGATAGTGCAATAAATCAGCATTTTCTTAAAATACATTAAGAAGTTCGTCAGCAACTCTCAAGTCAAACAATTCTATATTTAAAAGAAATTATAACTTCAGAGTCACCTGTTTTCTTTTTCATCAATGTCAGAGGTACTGGCCAGCCGTCTTGGTATTGTGGGTGCAACATACGCAAGTCGAGTTCCTTTTCCATCTTTCTCCTGAAAGACATGTATTTTTTATCAAGTGTTACTATTATTGATTATACTGCTATTGGAAAATCATCACTCTTATGACAGCTCCAGCTGTATATATTGTGACCAGATTATATAAATAAGTTTTAAACATCATAAAGACTACGCTGGGAAAAGGAAACTCTTAATGCTTTCATTGTAGCGATGTAAATGACTTGATTTCCCTTTTGTCTGCTTTGCTGCAGTACAATTCCAACGCCAATATCTGAAAGCAACCAGTTCAGTATTTTTATATAGTACAGTACAACAGTATTTTTAATCTTTAAAACATAGAAACATTTGTACTTGAAATAGAACCACAGATTCTATGTTGTTCAGTTACCTAAACAACACTTGGTTCAGTGGTTCAGTACGTTCATGATTCACTTGATCCACTTGGTTCAGTGTATCCATGTTTAATCACAGAACCAATTTTTGTAACTAAAAAATCACCACAAAATGAAAACTAATATAAAGGAGACTTCTGTTATTTATCAGATTCTTCCAACATCACTCTACAAGTGAGGCCAAAACGATCAAACCTCTTATGTCTCCAAATCATAAAAACTACTACTAGCACTGTGACTCTTAATAAGGGCTTAAGTGCGGACCTGCACACCAGGTCACCAGACAATGAAGGTGCATACTACACGTTGAGAGATACTACACAGAAGCTCCATTACTTAACTTTTTGGAATTTTAGTAACAAATAGCTGTGTACTACTATTTTACTTTTATAATACATTTTAAACATCTATACTAAGAAAGGCATATAAATTCTTTAAAATATTGTTTTACACTGAAAATTATTACCTTTTCTTTGTTGTCCAATGAGGAGGAAAGTCTAGGACTTGAAGCAGAACGCATAACACCTGAAGAGTCCTTTTCCTTCTGAGCTTCTTTGGAAGCAGTAATCTCTGCAAGTGCACCATAACTACCAGTTTTTCTAAGACCCAACCTCCATGAAGCAGGGGATTCATCTTTCCTCTCTTCATCTTTGGGAGAAACCTTGGTTGTAGATGTTGGAAACTATAAAACACGTGAAAATGAATTTACTTTATTAAATTACATTGCCTCTGGCAATTCAAGCCCCTTGCAGAGATTTGAGAACACAACTGGTTTTAATAATTCTAAGTGCTGAATTCATAGGGGAATTGTAATAAGAGGCAACCTATTTTTCTCTTAAATTAGTCAATAAGATAAGAAATGTCAGACTGGTCAAAGTATACTACTCCTCTAAAAGTTAGCTTAGAAAAACCCACACTTCGTAATTCACACTGTGAACTTGAGATGCAAACTTAGAAACATGCAAATCTGGTATTAACATTTGATTAAATATGTTATTTTGCAACCTGTACATAAACCTCTGCACACAAGAACCTCACCATAGATTTTTCACCCTTATTGGGCACAAGAACAATGCCAGTTTTGCGCAAGCCCTGCCTCCATGATGCAGGATCTACTGACTCCACGACAGGTATGATAGGAGGAATGAAATCATACTAAAGCCAATTAAGACGAGACAGAGATGAAGATCAAAAGAATGGAAAATAGAAACAAAAGCGTTTTTTAGCACCACATAGTTTGTTCCTAGGTTTATGTTACACAGATCACCATTACAGCACAAAATACCAAAAGCAGTAAGACACTTAAAACCTTAGTAACAGATTCCTACTAAACACAGCATGTTTAGCTCATTCACAGGTAGAATTACAGTTTGTGTAGAAGAGAATAACAAAGCTTATGACCTAACAAGGTCCATGGCTTAAATCCTTGCACTGTTGAGAATAATGAAAGATTCACACTAACATACTCTTTATCTTCTTATCCCATATCATTCAGATCCCTTAATCACATCCAATGTTAGCTCACCTATCCTCCCAAACTTGCTGTACTTCAGTACCCAAAGTCAAAGAGCAGTACTACTGAATGCCATGTAGATTGAAGAAAACTCAAGTTCAATACTGCTTTACCTTCCTGAGTAAAAACAGTTCAAAGCCTTTTTGTTCATTGATAGGAGCTTCAACTGCTCCTCTAGATCACATGTACCTGCTATGTTACAAGATAATCAGTCTTGATATAAATGTGCATTTATTTTGTATCTACAGAAGGCCCTGAGCTTTTCACACAGTATTAGGAAGATAACTACAGTTTACTTTTAACCTGCACTTTTTACCTTTAAGACCAAAACATAACCATTAATTACTGCATTATAAACTTACAATAGTGTATTAATGATTTGTAAAAGGTTATCATTCATCTTAAACTTAATTCTTCCTATAAAAATATCCACTCTTGTCATTTAATCCCATACTTTCATCTGTTAAAGTATACTTTGTAAGATGAATCATAATTAGAGTCTATTTTGAGTATGAAAGTATGACCCCAGTAAGCTCCCAGGGCTGAATACACTACATACTATTCCCCCAGCAGTATGTATTTTCTCTACCGTGGCTTCAGTATATCACAGCTACCATTTCTCCTGAATATGCTTTCCAGAAGGATCAGTAGTGGATCACACTTTTATTATGATGCATGTAGAAAAGTTGTAATAATTGTCAAATGAAAACTTACTGGCTTACTATCCAGTTTCCTCTGATTGTAAGAGTTTGACTTGTGTACCATCCTCTATGTGTTGTTATCTACTGTAATTTTTTTCCCAGGCATACTTATATTCTCTTTGACAAGCCAAACTAAAGTTCATTCAAATCAACTTTTCACATAAAGTGACAAGCTGTAAAAAGCTTCCAGCATGCAATATGGCTTTGCTAGGTGTGGTTTTGAACTGTGCATTGAAAAAATGTGTCTCAATTATCTAGCTCTTCCATGAGGTCCTAACCACACTGAAACAGGGATGAGACCTACAGCACTTTCTGCTTCTTATTTCAGGTAAAATTTTCAACTTCTGTGCCAAAGCACTAGCTGAATGCTTCTAGAGGCTCCTGAACATCCTTTAGTCCTGGCCTGCCTCCTTTGCATTAAGTGCATCACAAATACAGCCACAGAGAGACACTAGAACTGTAGCTTCTAGAAATTTTGGAGAAGCCTGACAGAGAAAACACTTTGAAAAGACGAAGTTTAGTTTCAGAAAAAACAAGAACTCCACTCACTGTGCAACAGATATTTTTTTAGGAGGGTCTTACATTCAGCTATTTTGTAGTTTGGTATTTTAGATCCCTGTTTAGAATTAAAACCATTCAAAACTTAAAAAAACATGAACACAATTTCTGGAGAAGAACACAGAATATTTTAAGAACCTGAACATATCTTCATCAATTCACTGGTTAACCTAATCCACTTTTTATATGGGAATCAAAAAATGTATGTTTACACAGAAGAGATCGAAAATAATGAGCAAAGTGTATTTTATTTTACCTTCTTAACAGGTGACGTAGGTGCCCCTTGGCCACCGGCTCCTGAAGGCGCCGTCACAGCTACTGATGCTGATTGTGTACTTGTAGTATTCGCATTATTAGCTGCCAAGGTTTTGGTCTTATCTGCAAAATATTTATAAGATTTTAATTGTCATTTTTCTTTCACCATTTCTTCATCTCTACAAAATAGAGTTGAATTTCCATTAAACAAATTTGACAATTAACTTTACAAACAGCATTTTATTATTTATTTCCCCATCATTCCCAAACTACACCTCTGCTAGGTCCATCTTTTTTTCTGAAGGTCATGCCTGTAACACCTTTTTTTGTATTCAGGAAATGTTACCACTCAGAGATGCAGAGACAGAACCACAGAATCATTCAGGCTGCAAAGGACCTCAGGAGATCACGTAATTCAACCTTCTGCTCAAAGGGGGATCCATACTGCCTACAGACCAGGTTGCTCAGGGCTTTGATGAGTCATGTCTTGTAAACCTCTGGAGACAGAGATTCCACAGTCTCCCCAGAGAGCCTATATTTTAGTAGCTGGCTAAAGAGCATAAAAAACATAACAGTAGGAGGTATATTGGCATCCAATCTGATCTCATTAATGCATATAAACATCTCAGAGATGGGTGCCAAGAGGATGGTGCCAGACTCTTTATGGCCATCTGCAATGGCCATAAACTGAAGCACAAGAAGTTTCACCTCAACATGAGGAAGGACCTTTTCACGTTGAGGGTGGCAGACCCAAGGAGGTCATGAAGTCTATCTGGAGACATTCAAAACTCACCTGGATGCATTTCTGTGTACTCTGTTCTGGGTGATACTGCCTTGGCAGGGAGGCTGGACTAGATGATCTCCAGAAGTCCCTTCCAAACCTGACTATTCTTTGATACTGTGCTTCTGTAATAGTTATTTGAACTACAGAAGACAGGTGCCAATTCAAAGTGAAATATGTATTCTCAGATAATTATGTACGTTGAGTTCAAAGAAATAATTAACTGCACAGAGAACTCAGCCAGGAATTTCAGTCACTGGAATGAGCTGAGGCAGGCAGTCGCCTTCCAGAGCACTTTCTTCCATTTGCTACATTCCCTCTTTGTCCCTTGTTTTTCCTACTTAAGTTTCACTGTCGACTTTCTCTTCCCTCTTTTGCTTTGTCATTTCCACCCAAATTTTTACTCTGTGCTTTATGTACCTTAACCCCTCTTAAACAGACACACAGAAAACGTCATGGTTGTGATACAGTAACTGTTGTCTCTGCACTTCCTTCAGCTTCATCATGTTACACCTCACTTCTGCTTCACCTATTCAAATTGCACATTCTTTGGGATGATCTGATACCTTCTATCTGTGCAGTATGGAGCAATAGCGGGTTCAGTCCTCACTGGTTTTGGCCTTAATATAAACACATCTTTATATCTACACTACCCATACAGTATAGCAGCAGTTAACCTAGAAAGTATACAAAGTTTTTAGACAGTGTTCTCACAACTACATTAAAACTCAACCAAGTACCAATCTACAATTAGAAATTGCATAATTTATGGTATTGATATTATGCACTTGTTTAAGTTATGGACATAGTTGAACAGATGTTTTCAAAGTTACTTATTCAGTAAACAAATACAAATGTAAAAAAACCATCTTACATGACTAACTGCACCTAATGAAAAGTTCTTTTTAAACAAAACTGAAAAAAGAGCTGAACGGGGCAATGCAGACTGACTACTATTTGAGATGATGCACAGGCAGATCTGATGGAAATCTGTGAATGGGTAATAAAGCTTTTAAATATACAGAAGAAATTATCTGGAATGAACACATGGAAAGAGAACAATGGATTTTTCACAACTGTATTCTGAAATTATCTCTAGGACAGCAAGAACACAGTTGTATGCATGACTGAGCTAATACTGACTAACCTTCAAAAAAAACTAAGTATGTTAAACAAAGTAAGTTACAAAACCTGAACTGCTAAAAATTTTATTTTTCATCGTGTTTCCCTATCCTTTGCAAGATGCTAGCTTCATATTTGTATTTCCCTTCTTGGTCTTACAGAGAGAACAGTGTTTATTTTTAGATTATATTCTCACATAACCAAACATAATAAAAGTTTTAGGAAAACATTTTAAATACTCCAAGAGATTAGAAATCACAGTTTCTAGTACTTCAGAATATTGAACATCACTAAAATATTTTACAATCAGAATACTTCTTATAAGATTTTTCACTAGAAAAATCTATCACTACCTTAAACTGAATAATGGGAAAAGAAAGGGAAAGTACAATCTTGGAACTTAGAGATGCAGCTCTATGGGGAAAAGCCTAAACTCTATCTTGCCAAATAAAGTATGATAAAGCCTTGTTGACATTAAAACCCCCAAAGTTTACATAAATTAATTCTTGTGTCACAGTCAAATTTTCCTGGCACAAACTACATACTGGCAATGAAGAGAACACAGTTACCAGAGTCATAAAGTTCAGCAGACATTACAGTCAGCTCAATGACAGAAATTACTACATGTTATATATTATAAGTAGTCTGAGTTTAGCAAAGCTCAGTAAATAACAGATGCAAGTATACTCAGGTAAAAGAGTAATTACAAAGCTTGACAGACATTTTTTCCAGCTTAATACTGAAATGCTGGCTTATTTCCACATACAAAACCATAATTAAACTACAATAGACAGTTTGCTTTTGCAACTTATTTTTACTTCTACCTATGTTAAATGTTTAAAATAGATTAGTTAGCTCAATGTTCTTAGTCTTATCTTTTCAGGTGAAGAAATTAAAATGTATTAAAATGAAAACTGACAGCTCACCAAAAAGGGTTACTTATTTTTAAAAGTGTAAGTATAAAACATTAACTAACTATTTCTAATTACATCCTTGTCTATGTATTGTATTGCTGCATTGTAATTCTAAAACTGTGTTAGGACTGAACATACATCTTCAAACATATGTCTTTAATTGCCTCACATTTATTTCCTGGTTTGAAAGAAAACAATACTAAGCTGTTCTTATATCACTACTTGGTACTTTGATAATTGTTCAAGAAAAAAACCAACTCATAAATTCCACAGAAGAGAGAAACACAGAGTAATGTGCATACAATGCCAAACTTTTCAAAGAACATTCCTCTTGACCTGAATTTGTGTATGAAGTAACTGTTAACATTAAAATAACACCTTTAAAAGTTTATCTAAATGCACACTGAAAATATATGCACTATTACTTTATGAATATCTGAGCCAAGATTGCCAGATTAACTGATAATTACTTCAGGATGGTAAAAGCAAATGAGAACATTTGCACTTCTGCTGATCCAAACCCTATACGAGGAGTTTCACAAGTAAATAGTGCTATGAGGCCTTCATCTCTGATTTGATCTTCTAACTTTTTCAACATTTCTGACATCCCACTTAAGGCTTATATTATTCTAACTATTTAACTGAAAGTATCAATTGTCAAGTAGCCAATGAAATAAACTGGTCAATAGTTTTAATCTAAGTAGCTACCAGTAAACACATCTGTTTTGATATACCTATTATGACTTGACTTTAGACTTACATAAACTTGCTTTAAAATGACTGGTAGCTTAGTGAAATGCAGAAGAATAAATGAAATGTAACATACTTAACTATATTACAGGATACAAAATAAGTAAATTCATAAAGTAAAAACTAAAGAAAGTCAATGCTCCAAATATCATACCTGTCTCTGCTTCAGATTCTGAGTCATCATCCTCTTCCTCTTCACTAGAACAACTGGATTCATCCTTCTTTCCCTCTTCTTCCTCATCTGCTTTCTCTTGCTCCAGAGACTCTATACTAGATGCATTCTTTTCTTGCTCCATAATCAATGTCTCCTTACTGAGTTTGAAAAGAGAAGTACTTACTAAGTTCTGAAAAATTTACTAAAGCCAGTTAAGTAGGACTTTGTGACAGCTTGTAAAGTCATCTTTTTTAAGGGGTCATAACTTTCCTATTTTACTTACTTTTTGAATGTTTTCTGTGTCTGGTTATTATCCAGGTTGGCTGAGGATTCAATTAGAGGAGATTTCTTTTCGCGTTTCTCACTATGAAGCTTCAAAATACATAGAATGATGCAGTTTAATTGATAGAATGGTATCAGTGTGACAAAATTACAAATGGAGGGAAATCTTCTCTAACTACTACAAACACTAGAATGTGTATAAGCTTTCAAAATACTCATGTTCAAGACTAAAATCTCTGAAAATGTTACTGGGATTGTTGATATTTCAGATCATAAAATCCCACTGAACAAGGCAAGTAGTAGAGCACATTTTTACTTCCAAGGCTTTTTGGTTACCACAACTGACTAAGTAAGAACATAAAAGATCTTTTGAAATGACTATGACATTATGTGAATTGAAGCCCCAGATCAAAACTTTGGTTTTAGTCTTCATGCTGGTCTGAGCTGGATACCATAATCATATGTATAATAAACTATAACATATATACATACACACACATATAAAAAAAAAAATAAATATATATATATATATGCACAAGACCTACCAGATTCTGCTTCTTTTGTAATTCTTCTAAATATCCTAGAATATCTTCATCTGCCACATCAAATGCTGTCTGACCCTGGAGAAGGAGAATAAGTAGAACATCGTAATTGTGCAATAGATTTTAAATACAACAGACTGCAATGTCTTCTCACATGATGATGCAGGTAAAGGAGCACATTCAGAGAGAGAAGCTCGAAAATATAAGTCAAGCTCTATTGCAAACTGTTAGTCTGTAAGTATTTGAAAACAATTTTGCAATATTACATTTTTTGGGGGTAACTGAAACAGAAACATCTCTATCTGATGAGTAAATGCAATCTGTAAGTGATAAAAACATAACAATAAAATTTTCCTGTCTTCTGAAGGAAAAAAACACACCATGAAGGAAAAGAAAAGTAGATTGATGAATATAATTCTCATAATTAGTTCCAAACAACTGTTCTTAATGGCAATTGTATGGATGGATCCTGAGCAGTTCAGTATCCTTCCCATTCTTGACTACCACATACAGCTTGATTTTTTAAAGTTTAGACTATTTAAGCAAGCTATACTAAATTTAAGTAGTCATGCTTTCACATTTTACAGCAAAACTGTATTTTCCAATTTGCATTCCATTTTAGAGAAGATCTGCTACAACCACTTGTTCTTACTTCTCCTTAATGTATGATTTCCAAGGGACATGTATTGAAGGCTGGAATCTAGGCAAAGTCCTAGATCCACTGATATAAATGAGGCTGTATCAACATTCTGGGTGGACTTACTGGGATGCTGTGAGGATCATGACAAGATCAGTCTAGTAAGTTCTTCTGACAACAACCGGCAATAAAGACGGAGCTGTCATTTAAAGGTAGTCACAGCAGCTTTTAAAAAAAATGAAAAGTGTTCCTATTTGTGCTTATTTCAGTTTATCAGAATCTTAACTAAAGGCAAATATATTCCTAATTACAATGTGAAGGCTATCTTAACTGGTTAGAAAGGACAAACCTTCAAACCATTGATCTTCACATCCATAAAGCTTCTGATCATACAGCAGAGCATGTGCACTTTTCAACAAGCCTTACCCAGAACAGCTTGAGGTCCTATGACATTTAAACTATTACATCAAGTTTATATTTGCACTATGACTAGAGTTCTTAATGTGGCCTTCTCTTTTTAGATAACTATTAAGTAGGAGTTAGACCTACCACGACCACAAAAAGTCACTTCACAAAAAACTGTTGTAGTTGGAAGTTTACATCTAACCCCAAATCTGTAACAGTTGATACCTGAAGTCAAGTGCCTAAACAATAAAGACTGAGTTCTCCAAGATGCTAAGCACATGCAAACCCAGAGGAGTTCTCAATCTTTCGATCTTCGAAAGCAAAAATACTATCTTATTTAAGAACACAGCAGGCAAATTTTTCCTAGCTTGCAGAGACAAGCCCACATACCACAAAAGCAGCTGACTTCTATGCCTTCGTTTTTATTATTCTTGCCCCAGTAGAGTTGAACATACTTCTATGAGAGTGCTCTCTAGCGTATTACATCCACATTTTCACAGCGCCAGTTCAAAGTCTAACACATGACTTGAAAAATTTGCTTTGATTAATTATATCTGCGTCTGACTGCCTGATACAAAATACAATTATACAGCTGATAGTTAGAAGTTCTGTAAGCATTACACAGAAAGAGTTGAAGCTATTTGGAATTTAATTTCAGAATTCATTGATTTTATTATAAGCACCCTCCATTACTAAGGAATAAAAATTCAACAAAGACTAAATAAATGTAAAGCAGCAGCAGATTTACCCTTACATAGAGCAAATACTTGCTAGTTCATAATCTGTATCTGCATTATTTTCCTAATTTATTTTAAAAAGTTTATAAAAAAATTCAATGAATCTTTCTTAAAAGTTGGGCAGACAATTTACATGTACAGTAATGACAGAAACTGAAAGCAGATCAGAATCTAGCTGTAAAACACACCACAAAGAGAAGAACAAGAGCCCAGCACTTACACAGTTCAATGAAATGGTTTGAGTCCTTCTCTACCTATGTGAACCATGAATATATTTGTATCTATTGGGAGGAAAGCCAGCAAGCTACACAGGCCATTGCTTAGAAGTCTAGGAAATACAGCTTAGGAAGCATTGAAGTTATGTCTAGGGAGTCCAGAATTTCTGCCAGCACACCCAAATCAGCCTAATTGAGGAATAACTCTCCAGCACAAGCTGATTTTAAGAGTTAAAACACTACCCAAAGGCATCATCATCATCTTCAGAGATTAAACGAAAGCCTCAATACAACAAGTCACTAATTTTGCACATCTGAAATGCCAGCGAACTCTTTCTACTTTGAATTTCCATGTCAAAGATTGCACAGACTGTTTAATATAGAACTAAGCATAAAGTTGGCCTAGAAACTCATTTATAGAACCAGAGAATTTAGTTTTGAACACAAACATGCTGTTTTGACAAAACATGCATTATATAAAGCTCCACGTACAGTAAACAGCAGTTTATCATCACTTTTCTTACCCTGGCTTCTAAAGTCACTTTAGAGACCAGAACTTTGTATCTTGACAAGGATTACATAAAAATCCTACCACTTTGTTGACAGCCTCCATATCACATAGGTTTTCCACTAAAATGCGACATGCTTCTTCTTTACCCCAGTGAGCAGCAGCATGAAGTGGTGTCCAGCCGTCATAATCTTTAATATTTACATCGTAATGAGCCTGTATTAAAAGCCTAAAGAAATTAAAAGAAATAGATCTTGACATCTCTGACAGGTAAAAATAAATTGTCATAAAAATAATAAAACTATTCTATGATAATATTCTTCTCCTTTTTCATCATAGATATTTTGGTTGGGCTTCTGACAATTCTTTACCTCTCACAGAAACATATGCCTTTTCACTGTTCAGTAGGTATATATTTTAAGGAAAATTCAAGAAAAATAGCCTTTTCTATTTTCTTATCTATTCACTTTCTCTTCAAAGACCATTGTTTCTATACAGTTAGATATTTTTCTCTGTATGTGTAGTAACAGAGAAAAGTCCTTTCAAGGAAAAGAGAATCATAAAATGTAAAAAACTGTTAGATACAGTGTTCTTATTAGTAAACTATTAAAACTTCCTCCCATTCTAATATTAACTGCTTCAAACTTACATTTCCTTCTGTCATGAGCATTTTTGCAACAATCCCGTGTTTATGTGCTTCAATTGCTCTCTAAGAGGGAACAGAGCTCCTCAAACAGTGGACCTGCTGTTCAACCTGCTTTCAGTACTCAAATTCAGCCTGGTTCTGAGGTGAGCATCAAAGTGATAAAGGACACTTAACCTAACAACTACTTGTATGTAAAGGGCTAACAGCTCTTTGAACCACTGTCCATAATTGTAAAAAAAAATCACATAACCACAATGTATTCTCAAACAATTTTCCCCATTTCTCAAGAACCAATATACTTATAGCAATATCCTCCAATGAGTCAACTTTCACACATGTTTAGCTGTAAATTCTTGCAGTCTTGTATCCTATACAGAGCACACATTTTTGATAATCACAAAAATTTCCTGCACGTGTACTTTTCTCAACCTAGCAAAAGTATATGGACTGGACTACAAAAAAGACAATAACCGAGAGAGCTAGAAAACAACCAAAGTGACAGACACATACCACTCTAAAACAAACATTTCTCTTTTCCAACAGAATAATTTCTCTTTGCAATGTTGAAGCATTAGGGTTTTCTGAAGTAGAATTCCCATTCAGTAAAGTGCTCTGCAGACGTTAGAGGCAGCAGTACTCACAGAATCAGGATGTGTGCTCATTTTCATTCATCTTACTAAATGTAAGTGCTCCTAGCACTGCTAAAGCAGTCAAATAAATTTGCAATGTATTAATAATTATGCTTTACTGCAATAAAAGCAGAGCATTGATGAAAAAACAATTAAAACTCTGTTATATATATTGGTATTATATTAATGAAAAGCTACCTGTCAATTAGAGGACACCACAAGCGTGAAGCTTTCCAGGAAAGATTTCAAGAGTCATGATTTTCAACAACAATATCAAAATGCAAAATTACCTGTGTTTTAGGTGTAAAAAAACTTAGTCTGGATTACAAATGGCGCTGTATGTATGCAAACAAATATGGTGTCTTGAAAATATACACAAAGCTGAATTCTAACTGGTATTATAAAAAGGTCTTAAGTTTGTTTACATAGCTGGGTTTAGAAACAGGGCAAGCTTTTTACCAACTTCCTTCTCTTAAATAAATATTAAGGCTAGATACGTACGCTTTATTCATATTTTGAATGATTTAAAATGGAAAGCTCACAGCATCATGATTTATGAGTGTCTGGAAACAAAAAACCAAGCTTTGAGAAAAGAGACTGATTAGAAGTCTCCAATTCTATCAATTCCAAGCAGCACACCATTAAGACAACAAAATATGAAAAATTTCCATTTAAACCACACTTACTTTAAGACTTCTGTATAGCCCTTAGCAGCAGCTACATGAAGTGCTGTACCACCAGATTTTGCATGTCTGACATCATTTATATGGCCACTGTTGAGCCACTGTCTTGCATCTCTTAGCATTATTCGTTCTTCTTCTTTTCGAGCTGATTCTATATCAACCCCTAATTCAGACAGGGAGGGGGAGAGGGGAAGAGAACGCAAAATATTTCAGTTCAAATACTTCAATTATCTTATGCCATGTTTATGTGATACAATAAATAAACAATTAAACAATATGAATAATATTCAGAGTTAGATATGACTATCTTTTTGAAGAGGAATCCTAAGAGGTTACAGAAACATCCAGTGCTATAAGACAGTTTGCTTGCATAATGCACTTTTTAACAAAAGAGGGGAAGAAGGATTATAAATAAATAATAATAAAAATTAATCTACTAAAACTGGTTCTGCAATTTTAAGAATGTCTACCATCACAGTAAAACCACTGACTTGTTAAAAAAAAAAGAGAAAAATCCTATTTTAATTTTCTAAGCACCAAAACATAAGTCGGTGCTGATCTATCTGTACAAAGCAGAAAACACCTAAAATTATTTTAAAAAGAGCAACCCATGGGAAGAGAAACAGTCTCGCTTCTCAATACTGGATGGAGCTATATTTTTAAAACTTTTTAAAACGTTTCTGGTTTCTCTTCTATCACTGTGAATCACAAACATTATACTCAAACAGCCAACCCTTTGGAGAACTCATTTCATAGCTCAAGTAAAAAAACCAAAAACACTGAGAACTTTTCACAGTATGTCTCACAAAAAATTATCATACAGTGATGAAAAGGGAGAAATGCAGTGCAACATTACAACATCAATAAGTATATGCATCAGGTTAAACAAATGGAAATAGACTCTGAATGGGCAAAGCTAATATGTATGTTCAAGCACTGTTTAATTACTACTACATGGAGCAATCTTAAGAACACAGCAGGAAAGGGGTCTTGAAGAGAACTATGCATGAGCATAGTTCTACCTATGATGGCTGAACGGTGACAACTTCTAAGGCAAATGGATTTAGGAACTGTGATAATCCAGATTAAAAACTGTATCTGCTTGACCTCTAACAGAAAATAAGTGGCCCAATCTTCATTAAAGTAACTATGTGTATGATTTATCTAATCTTAGACATCGGTATGCAGGGATTTGGGAGATATTTACTGTTTTTCTGTCTTCTGGACTTTTCTTGTGGAGCAAGTCATTAACTTAGACATAACAAAAATGTGAAATCTAGCAACAGGTACTGATCTTCTAGACAAAACCACAGACCTCAACAGTCGTCCATACAGCCTACTAAACAGAAGTTAAGATGATTTTTAAAACACTTAAAAGATAGATGCTCCTTGACTCAGATCTAATTCTTCATTCTTTTCAGTATTTCCTGCTGAAACTTATCTGTCGTATCACACAGCTCTAACTGTCCAGCTAATAAAGCAAGCAGTGTCAAGCAGACCGCAAACACGACCATGCAAATATAGAACACCTCTTTTCAAAACTACTCAAAATAATAAATTTTAATTAATTTTCAAAGTCTTTATAATAAACAGCAATTTCAAGCTGCAATGTCTTGGAAGAAACTGCAAGCTATTAATCTTTTACAGGGTCAATGAACCCCCAGAGTATGGAAACCAAATGAAACTCAACTTGACTGTTGCCCATTTGGACATGCAGCAGAAACTGAGGTACAGGATGAAGTGGCCATCATTAAAGAAATTATCAATATCAAAAAATGAAAAGACATGGATATTATAGGGATGATCCCATATAGTGCAATGCATCATTCTACTGTGTAAAATGTGGTAAAACAGATTATAATAAAACAGATTCATCAAGCTCTTATCAATCCACTAGCAACTAGAAAGTCAAAGCAGCAAACTGACAAATTGAAAGCAATTGTATGGGCACTGTTGAAACACCCCTAAGGCAGTGGAGAGCAGACTAATATATCTATCATATTACGTATGAATTAGTATTCCATAGTTGTTGAAATTCCACAACTACAGAGCAAGCAAACTCTTCAAAATGACATGCCCATAAAAAGATTTCCTGAAATGCAGAAAAATTTGTAATTATTACATGCTTTTGGAAACATAATATTTAATTTGTTTAGCTTGCAGTAGCATGAGAGTGCTACAAGAGAGTTCACTTTTTTATTATTCTTCCATCAATTCACTCCTCAACAGATATTCCCTGTCTACAAATACGTAAACGAAAAAAAAACAGAACCCCCCCCAAAAAGCAACAACAACAACAAAAAAAAAAAACACCACAAAGAAAGATCAGTTGGAGAAAATAGTCTCTTGACTAAAGTCTGGTAAAACTTTATTCCAAGGACAATCAAAAGATAAAATTTTACAAAATATCATAAAATCATTGAAGCAGGTTAAACATTCAGTGTTTTAAGCAGTTGACCCAACGCCCAGACTCATCCTCTTAACCAACTAAAAAAATCATTTTAGTCATGACACTTTAATAAAAACAAACACAATTACATTTTATCAGAAACTCATGAAAAACCATAATCTGGAGGCTGAGTCTGCAAAGTGCAGGAAGATATACAAGACTGTTGAAGCACTCAGTAGAGGAAAAAGCTAAAAAACTTTATAACAGATGTGAAGAACAAAGACCAGGAACTCTGAATCAATAATGCATTAATAATCCTACATTCTCATTCCTCCAGAAGGCTCCTACATAATGAAGTGTGAATTACTGCAAACTGTATCTTCCTAGGTCTTGGCATCTGTTCACCTTTCAGAATGACACAGCAGTGCAGATCAGCAGATCCTGGGACAATAATTCTGCAGTCTACAGTCATTTACATGTCAGTGTTGCCTGCAAAACACTGCTATGGAAATAAACAGTTTACATCTCATCCTCTGTTAGTCACATTTATGTCCATTTCCTTTTTGCATGCCTGAAGTCCAACTGTGAATCCTTATCAGCATGAGTAACCTTCTCCACCTGAAACATCTGATATAAATTTCTATCAGTGTAAACCTATTAATGTACATGGCTGGTTGTTTTGAGGTAATTTTGTATAAAGGTAGAACAGAGAAAAAACTACTTCCAAACCCTGATCTTGAGCTTCTAATGCGTCATGTCCAATCTTACTTTACAGATACGCCTGAAGACCTGGGTAATTTCCCTATTGTCAAAATAACAATGCTTTTGCAGAAAAAGTAACTAATATGGAATATAGACTTCTCTCAGTATCACAAAAAATTACATTTCTGAAGCCTAAACAAGATACAATGGCTGCAGAGGAGCAATGGCTGCATCAATACATTATTTTACAAGACAGTAACTGTCTGGTCATATTTCAGTAGAAGAAAGTACCAGAATGTTTCCAATCCAAATAAAACATTCCAGATTAATAACTGGCATGAAAATGGGAATTAAACTTTGTATCATATCAAAAAAGCTGTGCTCTGAGATAAGTTAAACACAATTCCCATTATTAACTACAGAAAACAAAATGTAGCCTTTATTGTACCTTTGTACGGGCCTTTCTCCTTCCTATTGTTTTTCAGACTCTATTAAATAGATACCAGGGAAAAAGCAAACGCTCATCATGCCTTTCCAACCCTTTCTCCCTATGGCCCATAGATGGCAATGCGCTGCCTCACAGCTCAGCTGCAGCACTTGCTCATACCACCAGTACACTTAACCTCTCTGGCAGTCTAACAACTTCTTAAATCATTAATAATTTATTGCTAAATGGTTTTTTTTTTCTGATCAACAAGTGTTACTCAACAGTTCCAAACAGGTTTGAAAACAGTGTGCCACTCAGTGAGCATTTAATGAAATTCAGCATAAATTTAACTGCTGAATCATTGTTTCAGGACAACTCAGCCATATAAAGGCATGTTTTATAGATACTGCAGGGAAGATCAACCCACTTTTTACTTCACGAAGGGAATGTTTATATACAAATGTAATAGTTTGCATTTTATCCACATAAACAAAGCTGACTTAAGCAATAATTCTGAGACAGTCTTGTTACATTACCTATAATTAAGAATGAGGAACATGTGCTTCTTTCCTTGGAACAAAAGGAGCGATCACTCAGAGTTACTGAATAAATATCCACCATGCTGTATGATGAACTCCTGATTCACCTCGCATCACCTCTCCCTACTAACTCACCTCCCAAGAATGTTTCCTATAACTCAAAATAACTGCTTAAGCAGTTAAAAATAATTTTAAGAGGACATTTGATGATAAACAGCTAAAAAAATCACTTCAAACCATTACAGTTAACCCTACTTGACCCAAGGAGAGACATTTAAAATTGGCCAGGGCCGGCCAAGACTAAAGACACATCTCTTTCAAATTTGCTGGTTTTCACCAGTGCAAATGAAAACCTTACACTACTAGCAAAAGCCAACTTCCACAACTCTATGTTGCAGAGTAGAAACACGAGGGATCACACTGAGAAATTACATAATATTTTTGATGAAGATAAAGAATTTTGAGTATCGCAGTGGCACCTACACACATTGGATTGGCCAGAGGTAGAGATATTAGCCATATGAAGAAACAACAAAAGAAGTCCTAAAAGAAGGGATTTTTAATAATGCACAAAACAGTTAAACCACATGGAGTGTAAAGGGCATATTTGTTCAGCACTATTGGGAATAATTTCCATAAAAAATCTGATTTTGCTATTTGTGAAGTGTTCGCATCAAAAAATCTTTATACCTTACCTGAGCATTTAATTTGTCTTCTCACAAATTATAAAACGACACTAGGTTTTAAGCTCAGAAAAATAACTAAGCCAATAATTTCCCTTTGAAGATTAAGGTAGGAAAATGTTTTCCTTACTATCAGAGTGGTATGGCTTCAGTTAGAGGATAGCTATTTCATTAGTTCACAAGTACTGCAGAGTCCATTGCATCAACAATCATGCTATTTGCTCAGTAGAACACAAGAAAGAGGACACATGAAAAGGCACCCACCCCCTGGTGCAATTTAGAGGTGTCACATATGGAAATCAGAATGACTGAAGTAAAACAGACACTGGATAATAATACTAGAAAAGCTCTCTTTCATGTCCAACACTCCTTACAACAACAGAACTTGTAAAACAAGATTATTTTGAATCACTATCTTCTCTCTAGTCAGATCTCATTTTGAAGTCTGAATGCTAAAACACAATGAGCAAACACTGCAGGTCCTTCCTTTTATTAAGCCTGTAATGTCACATTGAAATGAATTGTATTGTATTCTGTGATTTATTATTCACGAATTTAGCGTCTTCAGAGGCTCCCACATTTTGTCCTATAGTGAAACGTGTCTTTAAAACACAGTTTGATACCTGCAAAAAATTGGGCATCAGTACAAACTGTTTGTACTGATCAGTTTGTACATTGAATAGCTGCACAACTGGAAGGATCTGTTTGTACTTTTCCTACAAAGACAGAAGGCCTGCAAAAGCAGTAAAAAGGGTGATCTAACATGGTGATTTTCCTCAGATTTCTAACAGAAACAAACATCAAATGTCATCACTGAAACATATGTGAAATCACAATGACCCTGACTGATCTTTCCAGGCAATCTTTTGCCACCAAGCAACTCTGACTGCCAGTATGTAGGAAGCCATCCTTGCAGTATTAACAATGCAACACAAAAATTAAACTAATGAATGTAGGAATAAAAACGTGAAAAGGTTGGAAGGCAAAAATGTTACAGAAAATGTCGACTTCAATTTTCACACTGCATGTTTTGCCTACACAGAGGTAGGATATTTTGGAACCCGAGTTTGTTTATTTTCAAAATAAATAGCGTGATCTTCCATTATCTCTAACATGAGCCAGGCCTGATCATTCCACAGATCCCACTGGTAACTTGCTTTATCAAAACTGTGGGATTGCTTTATCGGATATGAAGGAGTGTATCATATGGAAGGCATATGAATTATCGCACTGCTGGGAAGATATTCAGCTACATGTATAGTCAAAGATGAAACTGTCACAATGCATCACTGTTAATTCCACATTAAGAGAAACAATTAAGTTCCTATTATAGAGCTATTAACTTCTCTAGCCACAACATACACACAATTAGATACTTTCCAAGTGATGATTATTTCGACTGAATAATCACTTTGTACACAATTTTAAGCTTACATTCAAGTTAAGGATGCTATCAAAAGCATATAATTAAAATTACTGCTGAGACAACTGTGTTGAGATTTAGTAAGATATATACTACAAGTTCACATCCGGATTCATACCCTTTCCATTCCATGAAATCTTTCCTCTGACTTCATCTCTGCAGGTAAAACCCCTTAGTTCTTACATCTTCAGACATAAATTAAGAAGGAGGGATACTGCCTGCCTCTTCCCTGCTTCTGTGAAACAAGCAAGCAAACCGACTGACATTAAAATGTCAGAGGAATGGTCGGAAAATAGGTTTTCCATAGCAAGTGAAATTCAGTATTTTAAACCAATCTAAATTATTCCTTCAGAAGCTAATAGCTACAGTGTGGAACATGTACTTTGTTCTCAGATTTATAAAGACAGTACCATACACAGTTTATAGTAAGTTTAACTATGAAATATGTAAACCTCAGTGATTTGTGGCATTTAGTTTAGGTTGCTAATGCTAATTTTACAATTGGGACATTCAAAATAATTTACTTAAACTTGCAAAAGTATAAAAATTAGTGTGCAATGTTGACCATCTGCATCGTAAAAATGTATGTAAAATCCCATATAAAAAATAATTTCTTTATAAAAAGCAACAACATGTAAAAGAGATTTTGGAAAAGTTTGTTCCCCAAATAATTCCAATTTTAAAAAGAGCTCATTGGAGTCAATTAGTATTACACATGAGTGAAGTCAAACATTTTAAAAACAACCTTAAAGAATCTAGGCTGAGGCACATTCCAGAAACAACTCTCGAGCAAAGACTGACAGTACTGTTAGAAAAAAGAACAACTAATTAAAACAGAGAAATGGTAATACAGACAAAAAAATGCTTGCAACTATCTAATCTGATATTCTTTGTGTGTTAACTATAAGAACTGCTAATCAAATTTCTGTTAACACTACCAATTAATTGAATCAAAGTCTTTGCAAATCCACTGCCTACTTTTGTGTACCAGTACGTATCTCTTATTTCCCTGCATACCATGTCTTCCAGATTCTTTTTACTATTTGCTTTGAGCATCAAATGGGTTTAAGCATACAAATTAAATCAGGGCAAACCCTGAAGCAATTCCTAGTTTACTGCTAAATTATGTAAATCTGTCTTAAGACATAGAAACTCAACACTATAAAAGAAGAACCATTTTCAAGGGGAAAGAAGTCTTTTAACAGGCAAGCAGAGGTTTAGAGGTAATGGAAATGCAGTCCCCTAGTACACTCCCCCAGAAAGGCTCCATCTTCACTCCAAATGTCATTCTCCTTCAATACATAACCAGACCACAGCACCCTAATTCTTGTACTGGAAGTTCTGGGATAGCAGTGCAATTCTATCTGACTCAAGATGGTCAGTCAACAACAACTGAATATTCTTTCCTCTGTGGAATGGAAAAAACTGAAATTTTCGAGGACTTCACTGGAAAACCCATTTGAGGATTGGAATATAGAATACAGCAGTGTAAGGAGAGGCAGGAAAAAAGCAGGGAAAAATAAATCAATATGCTTTTTCAAAGGCAAATTTCTCTCATAAAGACACCACTGCCAGTACTAGCAATTTTCTAGAAGCAAGGTGCATAAATTTAGGGTATTTGTTATTAAACAATAATGTCAAAACTTGATTCCTCTCCACTAAGTTTTGTATGAATGCTCACCTATCTACTGTTTTCAGAAGGGTACACAAAAAACCCAGGAGAAACTTAAAGGCTCATGATAGGTTCTCAGGCCTAAAATAATTGCAATCTAATATTCCTTACTCCAAGGAGCAGTTTTAGACATTTGCCATTGTAGAAAGGCACTAAAAAGATCAGAACTAGACACAAAGGTTGATTTATGAGATACAAGATGGTTGTTTATTCTTATTTTAGTTATTTTAGGCTTTCCTGTAGTCAAGTGAAAGAAACAGTTACTTTCGTTACCTTGGGAGTAGATTAGGACCTCACCCTAAAACTGCCAGCCTATTTCTTTTCTCTCTAAGGCAAGAATCTCTTTAGACCTAGTCTAAAGCTGGGATATAGAAGTGCATACCCCAGATGCACTGAATACCATCCATAGTATATGAATGCCACCTACATTCTGGCTGAGTTAAGAGAATGCAGGAATCCACTGAACACCTGGGTTCAATATTTCTGACCTCCTTCTTCACAAGAGGCTGGGCTTAGCAAAACCATCTAAAGACAGCCTAAACAGTGTACATTGTATTGACAATTCCCTTCAGAAATCAAACCGAGTGACTTTAAAAGTCCTAATTTAGCATATATTTTCAAAAATATATTTAGTGTCCAGCAAACACAACCACCCTTCCATTTCCAAAATTACCTTGTCTATTTACTTCATTCTGAAGCAGCTCTTCCATTGCCTCTTCTTCAGCAATATCTAATGGAGTGTCTCCTTCACTATTTACAGCTCCTACATGTGCTCCTTGACTAATTAAATACCTGCCAATAGACAAAGAAATAAAACCCATAAATAACACAGTAAAGATGATGCAAAAAAAACATTAGCAGCCACTAGGATATCATATGCACACATATAATTAACAGAAACAATTATACTAGGTGTAAGTAAAAATCCTTGTGACTGTCTGCAACCCCTGAATATCTCTATGTCTTTTCATCATAATACCCATTAATACCAATAGCGCTCTGGTCTTCAGTTTGTCTCCTGACATGTTTAACACATACCTTGAAGAACTGAAATGAGAAAATGGCCACATAATGAACAAGTGAACACAAGATAAACAGGGGTGGAACCACTTATTCCCATGACCTCCTCTTATAAAGCCACTTTTCCTAGAACTCACAAATTCAGTGGCACATAAGGCTTCTATACTTCGTGAGAATGATGACTCCTCATCTCTTAGGCAGTTTCAGGAAGTTAATAAAAACAAAACCATCTCTGCTCCTAAATATTTGTAAGGCTTTTGATGGGGAAGGAGGCAAGGGCAAGAAAGGAAGCAGTACTTGACACATTCCAACCCCACTATATGTTTTAATGTTATAATATAATTTTATTTAATGTGCTACTGTCTCAGGAGTCAACAATCCAAAATTCTCAATTTCCAGTCAAGTCAAATGGATCAAACCAACAGTAAGTCACACAAGGATCATATTATTTAATTGTAATAAACCATAGGCCTATGAAGTTATTGAGAACATACAGCTTAATGAACAATCAAAACAACAATACAGATCAGTCTTGCAAATTTAATATTTCCTCTTCCCTAACAAATTCAATACTTAAAGCTATTACAGGAGTCAACACAAGCAAAAAACTGGAAAGACACCTCCTTCCTTTCAGAATTTAATTTATATTTTCCATATATTTGAGAAAAAAACACCCAGAAAATACTGACAAATTAGTCATCAATTTGGTAATAGTTGTAGGAAATGAAGAGTACTTTTTTACCTTCACTATTACAGAATGCCAGACTATGCAGGAGACAATCACAAAATGAATCCAACACTAATACAAATGACTTGAAGTACTTTATTGCTGCTTAACTTTTGCCGATTTATTATAATCCTAGATCTGGAATCAGTTATAGTTTCCTTATCTTTACTCAATAACTCAGAATCAAGTACTTTTGTATAGATATCTTTTTTACTGTATGACTTAAATAGTACAAGTGATTAAACCTCTGTAATTACGACAAGCAGAGGTAAGAACAACAGATTACAAAATAAAAATTACTTCCTAGAAGTGTAACTATCTCCTGAGATATGCATCATCAGTTGCCATCAATGACTTTGATGCTGGTATGTGGTGCTGGTTTTATACTGTTCCTCTTAAAAGAGTGCTGTGCTCTAACTCTTACTCCTCTCCAGTTAAAAGATTTAACTTCTGTGACAATGAAAAATTAATACAGTATAAGAACATTTCTCAACAAAACTAGCTGTATTATTTTAACAGTGAAACAGCCCTCCTGGTCACAGATAAGGTAATTGCCATGCAGATGTCTGCTAAACAGGTAAAAACAGCAGTGGGGAAACCAACTTTCTTACAAGGTGAAAACAAAGTCAACCACTGAAAAAATGTCTTCATAAAAAAATCCAAGTGAATATTCATATTCTTTCAATGTGCAAGTTCTAACAGGAAAAAAGTGATGTTTAAAAAACTTGATTTTTACCTGTTTCCACATCATACCCCTAGCAGAAAATTAAACTACCTTTGTAAGGAAAACACATATCTCATTGAAGCAGTTGTATTTTGTCAACTGGGTCAATAACTTATAGACATGATAAACAAAGAAGGTGTAAGAAAATGTAGGGAAAGTGTAATGCTAGTGTAGCATTTTGGAAAGTTATTATTTTTATACATGGACAGCTTCATGATCAATTGATTCTTTAAAGCAGACTCCAAAAATAAAGCTGCTTACAGATCAACATCAGATCAGCAGAGCTAGGGAGATTAGTAGGGCTAGAAAAGTAGAGTTATCTGATTTTCCTTTTGCAAGTGCTTACAGAGCTTTGATTTTCCTGGGTCAGCAAAGGAAGGATGGGTGAACTTGCCCCAAATCCACAGGATTTAAAGAGATGGAAGAAGCAGAACAAAGATGAAAGGCAGTACACTACTTGCCGAAGAAGTGGAGAACAGTCCTTTACCAACCTCCCTTCAGCCACTCCAACTAGGCCCCTCCTCTGCTATTCCTCTCAAAAAATTAATAATCCCCAATAATAATAATTAATTGACCCCCTCAATTAAATTAAGTGATAGAGCATTACTAACTATAAACCAAAATATTCAAAGTCCAACTATTTTAATGACACCTTTTAAGCCTGGTAATGAATTTTTTTTCTGTTTCTCACATAATTCAGATTATCTCATCCCGTTAAAGTATTCCCACTTTTTTATCTTTATTTACAGTAAAACCAGTTTCAACAAAGCAGTGACAGGGTTCAGATAGTGCACGAAGTCAACCTGGTGTGCACAGAATAGGAGCTTTTATCAGTGCTACCAAAGGAAAGGAGAGCAATCATTGCAGATGTACAGTTAACTTGGTTCTGTATCACATACAGAATGGGAACAGATTTGGTAAACATGAGCAAGTGAATGATGCCCTGAGTTTGTAATGCGTAACTGAGCAGAAGCCAGTACCAGAATAATCCTAAAAATCAGAAGATTCTGTTGTTCATGTAAAAAAACTATTTTTGAATGAATTGTATTTCAATATAAATGTTAATTAAAACTTATAGTATGACTTCAAATATGGGTGTATTTGACATTTCAGTTATTCTGATACCATACACTTAAATCTTCAAATGCAACAGGGTACTGTTGTATGTAGATATGTATGCATATTTTAAAAGTCTTCCACGGTTTGGGAAAAAAACAACCTACACAAACAATTGCTTGTATTTTACATTTTTAAGCAGGTGTTACCTTCATCTTTCAATTTTATCTTTTTAAAGCAAGTAAACATAACTTCATTTCCTCAGCTGATACTTAATTGATACAGCTACATGTATGCAGTGAAAAGGAAATGGAAGCTGTGTAATAAAAGTCCAGAACCATGCCTTTTGATGCCACATCTAGAAAAAAGTGCTTTTTGCAAACTTGGATGCACTGAAAAAGTAAAAACATTTCAGATTTCCACCATCATCTACTAATTTTTTTGGTATAGCACTTATATTTGTATCTTTTGAAATGCACTAGTTGAAAAACAGTCTCATTCAACAGACAGCTACAGAAGAAAAATTCAGAAAATCCAGTGATAATCTATATAATACACTGGTAGGTGCTCATTCTAAATCTAAACAGATGAGAAGGAAACAGTCACTTGATTCATACCATGCTCTTTTTTGGAGCTAAAGCTTTCAGGTGTTAACACTGAAGCTAAAGGTACCACTTTCAGACACTCCTATGGTCTAAGTATAGAGAACTGCTACTATCCCAGAAACGCTAGGAAATGTAAAAGTAGGAAAAGAAAACAAAATCATTCCTGATACTTTTGCCCTGATATTTCCATGACAAGCATTACGCTGTCTTGGTAAGACCAGGAGAACAAGTTTGCTTTGCAATACCATTGTTTCATGAAGGCAAAAATACTTCCAGTTGAAATTTTTCTTTTAGGAATCACTGCCGTATATTCCTCAATAGCTACTGAGGACTGAAATTAATAACCTGGGGGAAAAAATGAAACATTTACTTTCTAGAATTACCATGAAACCCAGATTCTTTCCCATTTTTTAATGAAAAATACGTTTCAATACCATTCATAAAGCATTGGAATCTCCGTATATCTGAAACAATAAATAACAATGCTCTGAGGTTACTGTAAAAAAGCCAAACAGTCCATACCAAAACCAACCTCGGGAACTGGAAAGTTAAGAATTTCAACTAGCAACGTGGCCTACATTCTGAATTTAGAAAACCCCTCCAAATCTACAAAAACCCCTTACAGATGAATTTTGTGTGTGTGTATGTCTATTAAGAAAATGCATATGCAGATACAAAGTAAGCAGAGAGGAAAATACCTCTCTCTGAAGACACTTTATATACAAAATTAAATCTTATCTGTGAATTTAGAACTCAAGAATCTGGAGGATGCTCAAACTTGAATTTACTAAAATTTACCAGCTGCAGACAAATACACTGCAGATAACATTTTCATATTATTTATATCAGCACTAGAAAGAGGCACACATGTTTACATTCGAACCTTGGGCCAGATCACAATATCTGGAAACAAGTTTGCAAAGTCATTGGGGACATAATTAACACTAAGTACCTGCCAAACCTGAAGGTTGCCAGAAGGGTGGCAAGCACAGGGAAGGGCAGAAGTGGCCCCTGATTGATTCAGTTCATTACAAACTGCCTATTGATGTCAGTGGAGACTCACTAGTGCAAACAAGCAGCCCCTTCAGACTGGTCAGAAGACTGGACAGAAGTCCCTGAGTCTCAAAATGCAAGAGGGACTCTTCTAAAAAAATGTATATACATTTAAAATAAGCATGTTCAGTGTGGCCTTCCCAGTAAACATGGGCCTAATTGCTAGTGGGGGCACCAATCAACAAGTACAACTGATCTGCCAAGGACTTTTAACTAATTACCCATTTCAGTTAAACCGAGGTGGCTTTTAAAAACCCCCATAGATGGTGGAGTTCAAATTAATTCCCTGAATCTCTTTAGTGAATGACAATAGGGAGCCAGAGACAGAAAAAGTAACACTATGTTCATGCAGCTTTGTAAGCCCTCATTTGAAGAAACAATGAAAAAAATTTTCCCCCACAGTCCAGAGAATGCAAAAACAAATTAAAAACTCTGACATCTTTGGAATATGAATTTTAATCACCTTCTTTGAAAATGCCTTTCACAGAATTGTTTCACTGTTTTTATTTTTTAAAATATAAAGTATCAACAGATTTTTAAAAGTACAACTTTGCAAATCATTCAAATAACTGATAAAAATACATATATAATATATCTGGCCAAACAACTAAACTTCAAGAAACATTTAACAAATAAAATAAAATTTTAACACTGCTATTTCCATTTTTTTTAAAATTGAAGTACACTAAACCTGATCCTTTTCAGACCTTCTATTGGTTTAAGTGTCTGTGAATATTTATTTAAATATTTTCTAACTGTAGAAGAGTACTACTTCCAATATGAATTCCTAACAATGTTGTTTTTAACACAGACAGAAGAAGAAATGCTACCTCAAGCTCACACTACTTTGTCCTTCTCAAATGTGGTTTTGGGTCTGGTTCGTTGATTTGAGGTTTTTTTGGTTTGTTTGATTGGGGTTTTTTTTGTTGTTTTTTTTTAACCTGCAGTAAAAATAACACTTAAAAGGCAAGCAAGCAAAGGTATACCAATGTGCATATACAACATATCGAGAGACAGAATTATAGTTTCTACGTGATTCTTGGACTACTAAGATGTACTTCTCAAAATATATTGAACAAAGGCCTAGTCTTTTTATTTTTCTTGACTGTCTTAAATAATACAAACCTGATGTAAATCCAGTAGCATTAGAATAACATTTTGCTGAATTCTGTTGTGGTGCACAGTATGCCCTGTGTCAGTGGGCAAGTCTCAAGGAAAATGAACAGTTGACTGAATAGGAATGAACAGCCCGTGTCCGGCCTCACCTCAAACTCTCATTCACTTGTACAACCGTTACACTCGCTTTTAAACACATAATTCAAAACCCATATAAACGTAATGATAAAAAGCCACAGCTTCACTGTTTCGGCAATGCATGTAGTAACCTCTGCAAGCATTTGGTGGAGAGTGATAAAGCGTGTGCCACACAGGGCTGGTGGCTGGCAGGTCTCACAAGGCGTTAAAGAGTCCTGCTTGCCTGGGCAGGGGCACCTTGCACAGCATCTCGGTCTGCACATTGAGGAATCTCCTCATCCCCTTTAGAGAAAACTGACAGAGCATTTCCCTTGACCTCCTTTCTCCACAGCTGAAATACTCCTGCAGTTGTCTTTTCTCCTGAATTTATGATTTACAGCAGAAAATGAAGGTTCTACATTCAGCACTGGAACAAAAACTGTGGAAATTCAGTTGGGCCAAGAATCCTTTCTTCTGCATGATTTTATGACCAAAGTAGAACAAATCAAATTACTTGAAAAACAATTAAGTCAAACGCATAGGGGTGTCTTATTCAGGCACTCTGCAAAATGCCATCCCACGCTGTCAGTTGCTGCTGTGCCTCAACCTTCTGCCTCTGAACATTTATAACTGAATAGAGACTGACATAGGAAGACAGGCTTCTGTGATGGCATTTAAATTAAAATCAAATCATGACAAAATTCAGGCACTTTTAAGGTTATGCTGCTTTGCAAAATCCAGAAGATTTTCACATATCTTTCTTGAAAAAAGAAAAAGCTGCAGCACTTTCTAAATAGAAATGCTCCCACTATGAGTGGTATCAAGCTAGCAGCTATGCAAAACACCAAGTTAAATCAGATTAATTAGGGTTATTTGGCATAACTAGACAATAATTTATCCTGAAATACATGAGTGATGATTTTAAGACAGGTGATATCAGTGAGAGACGTGAGGTAAATTTATGATTTCCTCTTGCCGAACACAAAAACTGAGAATTTCAGGTAGCTACAGATGTTTAAAAAAGTAACGAAGAGTAGCTGAGAAACAAATGGCCAAAAGATTTTAAGCAATGGGAAGGGACATTTATTTTCAGTTTTCACCAGTATAATGCAGATTTCAGTATATTCATTTTTTCTAAGTAATTAACCAGTTTGCAAAGACTTTTTTATGTCCTTCAATATGCAATAGCTCTTCCAGACAGCATCAAGTCCAGCTTCTGATTCTCCCTCATGAAGCTGTTATGAAAGGCATCCTGGACAGATGCACATCTTTGCTTCAAAACTGCCAAATACTCTCAAAGCTATCAAAGTAGTAAAAAAGCAAAAAGTATCTTCCTATGTAAACAGCACTTTCTATCAATTTTAAATACTGTACCTGTCATATTTACGACATACCAACACATCACTGAGGCCTACACACAGCAGGCTGTACCGAGCCTCCACACCAACTTCTATGCCCGTGGAAGCACAGTAACTAGAATCAGACCTGTCTTCCTTCTTGCTATGCAGGAGCATAAAAGAAACCATGCAGATAACATTATCTAGTTAGTCTTAGTCCTCCTGAGTTCCAAGAAACCTCTGAAAAAAGCCAGCAATAAACTCTAGAAATATTTGTATGTAGGTGGCCACCTAAACATTAAAGGTGCAAAGATGGAACAGGAAAAATTCCTACTTGCAGCAGCCCAAAAGCAACTAAGCCTTCATATTTTGCCATATCCATATAGAGGAAAGACATATGAGAGGTGGCAGAGTAATGTGTAGGTGAAAGTAAACAGTGAGCGAGGAAAGGAAAAGTAGAAAACATGAAGAAAATCATACAGGGAAACATATGGTATAAACATATTTAAAAAAAAAAAGAACTGGAGCCTGGCAATGCCAGGATGAATAGAGTAAAAACTTCAGCAGAAATGAAATAAAGCAAAAGACAAAGTATTTTTAAAATGCATATCAAATGTTAATTTCACTTCACAAACAAGTGTTCTCTCTCCTTTACTTTGAAGTTTGCACCCTACTGTGCAAAAATGAAGGCTGAGTTTGAAAAATATCTTGTTGCAGCTGCAGAGTGCAGGCAGTAACTCCAGCTCACAACACTCTCTGTGCTTGGAACACTCGGCTTTGAATCACACTGGTTCAAAAGAAGAGGTAACAGCAGCACGGAGGCAGAAAAGGAGAAGCAAGAAGGAAAACCATGCTGCTGGCCCACTCTCCTCAGCTAATTCTTCATGAACAAGAGCTGATTACACCAGTAGCTCACCATCCCTCCTGCCTTGTCCCAAAAGCAGCATTGCTGTATTTGGGTATAGTAGCACCACAAATAGTGATTTGCAACTGTTGATTCCTATTTCAGTGGAAGTTATGAGTATGGACTTAACAAGCTTATTTTTCTCCAACAGCCACCTGTTGGCATTTGTATCAGAAAAATTTAAACCAAGATCAGTTCTTATATTGTGCTAAACAGATATTAGTGTAATACATAACTACTGCATCACAGAGCTTACCTTCTTCATTATTATATTATGCAATAATATAGCAAGCATATCTCTCTACAAAGCAACATTACTACCACAGTGCAGCTTTTAGCATCATTTAGTAGTACTGAACTTGGTCCGACCCCTAGTTAGAACCAGCAATCTGCACTTCTTAGCAGTTGTTACATGTTGAGTCCACTTGGATTTTCCCTGAAAACACATTTCTTCCAAAGGAAACTCCTACTCTTTATTCAAATTTTTACAAGCAGCATTTCATCTGCAATAAAGAGGTTTCAAATAATTCTTTTTTTATACTTTTTTCCTGTCATATCTGCTGTTTATAGAAAAATCCTGTATTTCTGTGGTTTAGTATCTGAATCATATCCAAACAACTCACTTTCATCAATACACAGCAACCCTATACATCTAGAGATACGGCACTATATTGACATGCATTTCAGAAGAATTCAAACAGCTTTTATCCTGCCTCAGTCATGGATAATACTAGAAAAACACACACACATTAGGATCATTTACAATGAAATGATGTGTTTTAGGATAGCAAACAAAAGATATGGCTTTAAGAAAGGATAAGTAGGTCATAAATTGCTTTAGTGTCATTAGAAAGTCTACTGTATGTGCCAGAATAGGGTCAAATTCACAGCAGAGAAAACCACTCTATCCTTACAGATAACTAATACAGGTTTGGAGGAGGAGGAACTTTTATGCTGCTGATAACAAAAAAGCATCACACTTTTGATTGGGGTGGGAGGGGACATTACATGGATGACTACCATACTGGCATATTTTCTCTCCCATTAATGTTTCTTCCCAATCTCCTCTTCCAGAAAGAAGGCAACAAATGGAAATTAATTAACTGAAACAATCTTCCAAAGCCTGCAGTGACCTTTTCACAGCTCTCAAAACAAACACTGCATCTCTACAAGTATCAACTTCTAAGACTCTGCCATTCTTCTAGAAGAGTTGGTTTCCTTTGGCTGGGAATAAATCTTCATTCCCTGCTTTTATTTTGTCACATGGCTTGTTTTATATCTTTCTGAAGCCCTCTTGCCATTTTCTGAGTAGGTTGTATCAAATGTCATCTTTGGTTCTTTTTCCTTTTAATTCTACTCCTCCAGTTAACATTTCCTAGCGTCATTTAAAGAAACGTCTTGAATCCTGACAAAAACACTCATTCACCTTGTAGCCTCTCTACCAGACTGAACCCCATATCAGTTCAGGTAATCAGTTTGCATGTGGTTTACATCAAACCATGAACTTCACCTTGTCATTCTCAAATCCAAACTTCTGATTATCCTTCAAAGATCCATTTCTGAATGTATCACTAATAATATCACTTCATAGTTAAAACCATAACTGGGAACAAGGCTGAAGGAGACAGAAACCATCCCTGGTATTATTATAGGTCTGCTCTGCCTAAATAATGTTTTGGCTCTTTAGGATTAAAATGGGTTACAGCAAAAGAGTTTATATTAAAAACTCCTAGTGAGTAAGAAATATCTTCAGGTGATCAAGTTATTAAAACTCTGAGAGAAATTAATTAAAACCAACTGCTTTTAAAGATATTTTCTGACACCAACACCCTCAGATATCGTGAAAGGACACTCAACAGTATCAAGTGGCTCAGGCTGCCGAAGTGGGAGATGAAACATGGGACTCCACCACCGCACAGGCAGCTCTACACAGCCAGGCTTCTGGTCAGAAGTACAAGGCATGTCTGAAAAGCAGCTCAGACATCTCTTTTCATATGCACATCTATGTCAACTGCTGCTGGCAAGCAGGTCAGCTCACTTATCCAAAAGAGAATAAACTCTCCAAGCTTCCAGAAGACTAGTTTTATGCTAATAATTCCCACCCTCTGTGATCATTAGATAATGCAAGAGAGGAGACAAGATCCTGTGGAGGGGGGAAAAGCAAGGACAGAGAGAACTACTGCCTGTTTCTGCAGTAGTCTCAGGTTAGATCACATTAAGCATATTGTGGAACTGTAGTGAATTCTCCTTACCAGCTGTTGCCACAAGAGCACAGGCAGGAATCACTACCAGCCAGGACCCACAGCAGTCCCCACAAGGCAATTAGAGCAGTAAGCAAACCACCCTATCACTGAACATCTAGGTATTCAACTACAGGTTTTCAGGACTGTCTCTGAGTCCTCTGGATATCAATGATCACTCATTTGGTCTTAATGGACTGTTACTAAAATAGGGACATCCTGGGACAATGGTTTGCTGAGGCTTCAGAAAACGAGTTTGGCTGGGTTCACTTTCAGGTGTCTGGAGTCTGGAAGAACAGATGGACATCACCAACACGCCAGTGGTTACACACAAGTCTTTTAAAGTCTGCTTTAAATATTAGGGGAAGGAGGGGATACAACATAGGAAACTTCAGGCAAGAAGGAAAGTGGGTGAGCTGGGTTTGAGAGCAGCAGAGCTGGTCAAGCTGCTATTCTCTTCCTAAATAAACTGAGGAGGCTCTGAACTTTGTAAGGTTTTCTCTTCCTGTCTGTAACCATATGCTTCACCCCTTAAAGCCTGTAAAATACAGAAGGTGTATTTTGAAACTGTGCTAAGTCTTAGGGTCTGTATGTGTAACCGTGTATCAAACATGCCTCTCAAACATACACATTGATTTAGACCAGGCATTCATTTAACAACTAGCCTGTCTTCAGAAATTCAATCTTCAAGAAGAATAAAAATGGAGCAAATACATGCTCCTTTTTCTGTAATACCTTTCTAGGCTCCATCTGCTTTCATGAATTTTCTGAACCAGACCCCATTTCTATGTATGTATGCTGCATTTGTATGTTTTTATATATCCACCCTCCATGGATTTCTCAACCCTTGAACTTATGATGAATTTTAGTATCTAAGCAACATTTGGCAAAGTGCTGTAATACCTACTACATGAAGGTATTCTTCCCTCAGCAGACATCTCTCTCTCCCCCTTCAGTTTTTTTTTTGTTTTGGTTTGGGTTTTTTTTTGTTGTTGTTGGTTTTTTCTTCACAAAAGTGTAACTGTCACTGACTTCTATGTTGGTTTAGAAACACTTTTCTTACACTTGCTGGAAGATGCACCTTCTTTCATTCTGGGTAAAATGAAAAAGCATTCATATTTAAGTAGTATAACTGTACAGTAGCCTCTAAATACATCAACCACACACTCACAACTAGGCATCCTAGAGGAAAATAAATTTTTAACACTAACTTTAAGTCTTGACCAGAAGGAAAATTACTATCATTTCAGATTTATTTTAAATTAATCTGATGCAATACAAAGCGGAGAGAAATAAAAAGGAAGCATTCTAAAATTGTTTTCTAAATGCCACTTCGCACTATTTTTTCCTCCTCAATTACATTTTATGCATTCTATAAAGGAATTTGTCTATTCCCTGGTACTGAAATAATATACATGCTTTTAAATTGTAGAAGAGATCTATCAGATAAAATAATTCATTATACACAAAAAACAGTTTTACAGGAGTCTCACAAAGGTAAATTTAAGGGTTCTACCCATTAAATACCATCTTAAAGAATGCACACAAAACTTCTGTTCAAGTCCTCCTGTATTAAACTTTCTTTTCACAAAACTAAAGCCTTACAAATCATTTGATGCTGACTTTTTAGTTCATATTAGCACATTAGAGAAAAAAAGGCTCCTTTGTTTAAAGCTTTCTGTATACAAAAAATGGAGAAGAATAGAAAAAGAGAACATGCTATACAAAATCCACCTGTGTTGGCAATTTTGAAGAATTTTAATTTAAAATATGTTTATATTACAATTACTTGTAAGACAATTCACATAATCATAAACTAGATGAACAGTAACTTAAGTAGGAAATTCTAAAATTAAAAGTATTCAAACATTTTCCAGGAAGCTGAAACACTCCCAGCACTTAGAGATACCAGAAACTACGGAAATAAGAGGAGCAGTTGCCCTCCACACCAGAGTTTTTGCTTTTAAGTCACAACTCCCCATATGCAACTAGCTGACACTTTGTTTCACACTATCCTGTATTCTTTTGCTGTATATTTCACATGAAGTGGCCTTCTAGAAGACTAACGTTTCTTAATCTGAAAGACGCATTTTTTTAGAAGAGGCAGGAAGCATACTCAAGAGAAGACAACTGTTCTGAAGGGCAGAAAACAGAAATGGGATAGGAGATACTGCTGGGAGAAGATGCACTAGGACTGGTTATCACAGTGGAGGATAACAGGGCCTGGAAATATACCTGCAATAACAAGCCCACTGACCAGACAGCACAGTTAGTGTAAGCCAAATAAAACCCCAACAACTGGAGGCCATGCCACAAATTCACTCAGTCCCTTAGCAATCAGTATGGCTGAAGTGGTGCCCCTCTGAGATATCCAAAGTTTTTTCAAAGAAGCTCCTTACTACCTACATATCTTGTACTTCTCACAGACCTCCAGCACATGAGTGCCCTCACTCAGGAACACCTGAGTAGGTACTACTTAAGAAAAATGTGTACATTATAGGATATATGCATACATTAGAGCAGCCTTCCTGTACTTAAAAGGGCCTACATGAGAGATGGAGAGTGACTTTTTACAAGGGCATGTAGCGATAGGACAAGGGGGAATGGCTTCAAACCAAAATAGGGCTATTTTAGAAGAAGAAATTCCTCACTGTGAGTGACATGTACAGGACAACCAGGGGATCAGGCCCAGACAGCATGGGTTTAGGAAAGGCAGGTCCTGCTTGACCAATCTGACCTCCTTTTATGACCAGGATGGCCCACCTAGTGGATGAGAAAGGCTGTGATGTAGTCTACCCAGACTTCAGCAAAGCTTTTGATATGGTTTCCCACAGCATTCTCCTGGAGAAACTGGCAGCTCACAGCTTGGACTCTCTCCTCACTTTTCACTGGGTAAAATACCGGCCAGGCCGGGAGAGTGATAGTGGGATGGAGTTACAGTCAGCTGGTGGTTGGTGTTCCCCAGGCCTCAGTATTGGGGCCAGTCCTGTTTAACACTAATCTTTATCAATGATCTGGACAAGGGGGTTGAGTGCACCCTCAGTAAGTTCACAGATGACACTAAGTTGGGCAGGAGTGTTGATCTGCTGGAAGGCCCTGCACAGGGATCTGGACAGGCTGGATCGAAGGGCTGAGGACAACTGTATGAGGTGCAACAAGGTGAAATACCAGGTCCTGCACTTGGGTCGCAACAACCCCAGGCAGCGCTACAGGCTTGGGGAAAAGTGACTGGAAAGTGGCCCAGCAGAAAAGGAACTAGAGGGGCTTGTTGACAGCAGCTGAACATGAGCCACCACTGTGTCCAGGTGGCAAAGAAGGCCAATGGCATCCTGGCCTGTATCAGAAATAGTGTGGCCAGCAAGACCAGGGCAGTGACTGTAACCCTGTCCTCAGCACTGGTGAGGCCACACCTCGAGTCCTGTGTCCAGTTCTGGGCCCCTCACTACAAGAAAGACACTGAGGTGCTGAAGTGTGTCCAGAGAAGGCAAGAAACCTGGTGAAGGGTCTGGAGCACAAGTCCTCTGAGGAGCGGCTGAGGGAGCTGGGGTTGTTTAGCCTGGAGAAGAGGAGGCTCAGGGGAGACTTTATTGCTCTCTACAACTGCCTGAAAGGAGGTTGTAGCCAGGTGGCGATTGGCCTCTTCTCCCAGGCAACAAGCAACAAGACAAGAGGCAATGACCTCAAGCTGCACCAGGAGAGGTTCAGGTTGGCCATCAGGAAGAATTTCTTCACTGAAAGGGTGGTGAAGCATTGGAACAGGCTGTCCAGGGAGGTGGTGGAGTCACCATTGCTGGAAGTGTTCAAGAAATGACTGGATGTAGCACTTGTTGCTGTGGTTTAGTTGATATGATGGTGTTCAGTCAAAGGTTGGACTCTGTGATCTTGGATCTTTTCCAGCTTAAACGATTCTATGGTGAAACACTGGAACAGGCTGTCCAGAGAACTTGTGGATGCCACACTCCTAGAATTGTTCAAGGCCAAGTTGAATAGGGCTCTGAGTAACCTGATCTAGTTCTAGACTTCCCTGCTCATTGCAGGTGAGTTGGACTAGATGACCTGTGAAAGGTCCCTTCCAACTCAAACTATTCTATAATTCTAAGATTCTAAACATAAAAATGTGTTTTGTAACAGAAAATATCCTCATCTCCTAGCTCAGTTGCTTTCTTAGACATAGTTTTAGATTTTGAGACATGCAAACCTGAAATAATAAAAGTATGCTATAATGTAGTATTTTTCTTAAGAACTGTAAAAATAAAAGCATTATAAACAAATTTCACATATTAACTAATTTTGCACATTTGGAGGATTTAAAAGATTTGGCTATTTCAAGAGAAATAAATTCCAGCTACGTACATCTGAAGGAAACCATAAGATGACTTCAGAGGGCAGCAGAGGAAACAGAGTCTCCAATTTGAGAAGCTCTACAAAGTTGTGCAACAGGCAGTTCCACAGGAGGATGAGAAAGGGAATCACAGGCCAGACTCTCCCCAGCCCTTAATTAACAAAGTTGGGAAACAGCAGAACTCATTCCCTCTCTTCTTTCTTGCACAAAAATAGGAAAAGAACAGAAGATGTTCTTTACAAAAATGCCAGTCTAAATCATAAAGAACTGAAAGAAGACAAGCTATTAGCTGTAATATTTTCAGAGCTATGTACCTAAGCTCCATAATTTACCTAAATTAAAAGCTCCTTTCACTTTCCCCCAGTTTTGCTTCAGCTGCAAATTATGCTTTGTAGAATTCAGTTTTGTACATTATTCGAAGCTGAACTCCTGAAGAAGCACTGTAAAGAATCTAAACTGTGTGGGCCTCATCAGATATAAATATTGCTCCATCCAAGTCAAGTTACTCTTCTCAGCGGTATATGGAGATTTGCTTCAACAGCTTATCTTCAAAACTCCATGCACCTTAAAAACATTGCTCTTCCAATAGTTTAGATGTCCCACATGATCATACCCCAATAACCGCATTTCTCTAAAGGCTATCTATAGAAAATACGCACACAGGTTCTGTTCCAGTCTGAGATAAAAAAAGATGATAGATTTCAGATAGTCATATCAATAGTGAAAAACTGTCTTGTGCACATGGGACATTGCTGTCTCTTTCCCGAACATGTGCCTACTTTAGGCTGCAATGACAGATCAGGAGCATTGACTCAACTTTTTCCTACTGTGGAAAAAGGGCAGGTGTTTTACCTCCACGAGATCGAAGAAAGGCTTATATTATCTCAGTTTGAAGGGAAATTCTTGTCATAGTATAGCCAAAAGTAAACACTTGCAGTAGGCATGCAAGGGCAATTACAGCATCAAACATCTGCATAGCACAGAAATGCATATTACAGAAGTTGTGGTCACACAGTGCCTCAGTTTTACCAAGGATATACAAAGCACTTCACTCTATGAACACCCCCAAAAAAAACCCAAAACAAAACCAACCTAACAAATTAAACAAAAACACCAAAACAAACAAACAAACAAATCCAGTGAAAATTATATACAAGAGTCCCCAGAATTTTACATTTCCCTTTAGACTGAGGTAATTAAAACTCTCAAAATCACAGAACAAACTCACCATTTCCATTCTTTGCCACTGTAACTGGTATATAATTACATGAGAAAACACTGCTTTACATTTCATCCAGTGAATTTAGCATAATTAATGAAGCATGTGTTTACCTAAAGGGTTGCTTAACTGCAGCAACAGTATGCTGAACAACGTATACCACACATTTTCTCCAATCAGTCATTATTTCAGGCTCAACCAGACAACATCTGGAAAAATCTTATTTTAGCATATCTTCAGTGGCCCTCAACAGACTTCAGCAATAACAAAACCACCCCTGGAATTCAGTAGTCAGTAAGCTTTAACTAATACCGTAACAGGCATCTAACTTCAACTGTAAGATCTTGCTCCACAGCCAAAATAACCAGCAAAAGTCATTGTTAGACCATAGCTGAAAAATAAACATTTCAAGACTGCAAATAAAACTGTAAAACTTATCTCCTACACATAGACTTATCCTGAGATAATGTTTCAGACTACTAATAAATGTATATTTTAATTTTCTCCATGTGCCTCCCTTCATAACAACCTTTCTACAGAAGAAAATAATTTAAAAAAATTATCTGACAAGTCATAAACAGTCTTGTCCTTTCTTTATGTTTGTACCTCCCTAAGATACAATGTAAGAAAGCTAGAAAGAGAAAATGCAATGCANAAAAACTGTCTTGTGCACATGGGACATTGCTGTCTCTTTCCCGAACCTGTGCCTACTTTAGGCTGCAATGACAGATCAGGAGCATTGACTCAACTTTTTCCTACTGTGGAAAAAGGGCAGGTGTTTTACCTCCACGAGATCGAAGAAAGGCTTATATTATCTCAGTTTGAAGGGAAATTCTTGTCATAGTATAGCCAAAAGTAAACACTTGCAGTAGGCATGCAAGGGCAATTACAGCATCAAACATCTGCATAGCACAGAAATGCATATTACAGAAGTTGTGGTCACACAGTGCCTCAGTTTTACCAAGGATATACAAAGCACTTCACTCTATGAACACCCCCAAAAAAACCCCAAAACAAAACCAACCTAACAAATTAAACAAAAACACCAAAACAAACAAACAAACAAATCCAGTGAAAATTATATACAAGAGTCCCCAGAATTTTACATTTCCCTTTAGACTGAGGTAATTAAAACTCTCAAAATCACAGAACAAACTCACCATTTCCATTCTTTGCCACTGTAACTGGTATATAATTACATGAGAAAACACTGCTTTACATTTCATCCAGTGAATTTAGCATAATTAATGAAGCATGTGTTTACCTAAAGGGTTGCTTAACTGCAGCAACAGTATGCTGAACAACGTATACCACACATTTTCTCCAATCAGTCATTATTTCAGGCTCAACCAGACAACATCTGGAAAAATCTTATTTTAGCATATCTTCAGTGGCCCTCAACAGACTTCAGCAATAACAAAACCACCCCTGGAATTCAGTAGTCAGTAAGCTTTAACTAATATCGTAACAGGCATCTAACTTCAACTGTAAGATCTTGCTCCACAGCCAAAATAACCAGCAAAAGTCATTGTTAGACCATAGCTGAAAAATAAACATTTCAAGACTGCAAATAAAACTGTAAAACTTATCTCCTACACATAGACTTATCCTGAGATAATGTTTCAGACTACTAATAAATGTATATTTTAATTTTCTCCATGTGCCTCCCTTCATAACAACCTTTCTACAGAAGAAAATAATTTAAAAAAATTATCTGACAAGTCATAAACAGTCTTGTCCTTTCTTTATGTTTGTACCTCCCTAAGATACAATGTAAGAAAGCTAGAAAGAGAAAATGCAATGCACAAAGTTATGGACACAGCACACTTCACAACCAACACACAATATAAAAGCATTCTTTCTCACTAACCATCCCAGAGGCAACTAAAAAGTCAATTTATGAATACCATCTGCTTCTAGTGCCTCTCTCACGATGTATTAGCAAAATACATTTATTTAAAAAATAGAGGAAAAAGTCTTACTCTGCTATATCAAGATATCCACAGGAGGCAGCTGCATGTAGAGGAATCCAGCCTTCATTATCTGGTTGATTAATATTTGCTCCATTTTCCACCAGAAATTTCACCATATCTACGTTATCATCTATACACGCCTACAAAGAAAGAAAGAGTTAAGAAGTAAGTTCATATCAAAACTGTTCTACAATCCTGTGCATCTTTAAGCAACATCTTCAGGAGGAAAGGTTAAGTATTTCCAGGTTTGATGTGGAAGTAGGTTTTATTTGTTGGTGTCCAACAGCAAGACAGGAAGAATCTGAGAGATAAGCAGGTGTTTTGGATTTGTAAAACTTTTTAAATAAATGAATTCAAACAGAGTTTAACAAAACCAAAACCACGTTTTTCTCACGTAAACGATTTTTCTCTGGTTTTCTGAGAAACCATTTGCAATCCCCACTGCAGCCTTGCTCTCCACTACAAAGAGGTTCTTCTTTTAAAAAGCTCCCAGGTCCTCACTCCATCCCAGGCCCAGCTTAGTCACTTGAGTGGGTATTAAAATTGAATAAACAGCTACACCATGAAGTGGAACTGCAACTAAGAGATAGGGAGCAGTTTGGAAACAATACCATAATGTCGTTTTAACTGTAATACAGTTAAAACTAAGGAGTATGAAGGGGATGCTACATTGTATTTCAACATCCCCCTGCTGTTTTCTAATGCAGCATATTCTATACCACCATAAATCTTTTAACAGTCTATTAATCACCTCTGTTTATAAAACTTACTGGAGTATCAACCTGGCAATTGCAGAAGCATTATCATCTGTGCACAACTCTTTAATTACCAAGCAAACAGTGTTGCCCAGATGCAGAACTACTGCCATTCTCCAGACCTCCATCTTGACTGACTCCTATTCTTCTGCGTTCGAGTATTTTTCTCACAGGGTGCTCGGTGAGTTTTCCTGCCAACTTCCATACTGCTGCCCTTAAAAGGGCAGAGCAACTGAGAGAAAAGTCCCTCTGCATTTCAGGACAGCAAGAACTCCAAACAGCTAGACCCCACAAGACTGGTATTAATTTTTTAGCTTAATAAATCAACAATACGATATAGCCAGAAGGCTGAAATGAGAACCTTTATTCCTGGGCTCCTAAACCCTTCTAGAGAATTGTTCCCCTAATTAAATGCAATTAAGGTATAAATTTTACTTTTCAGAATACTTATGAAAAGACCAAATATCACATACTGCTTTAATAAGGAACACCCTCCTCCCTCCAGAGTTCTTTATTTGAGCAACTGGACATTTCAAGATGAATCCTGAAGCTTTCCTCCATTCTGCAATGCTGAGGAAACAGCTACACTGAGAGATGTGTTGCTGCCCAGTTTAACCAGCCAAGCAAAAACAGCAACAAATTATCCCTCTTTGACCCTCTATGTTTTAGTTAGGTATAAGCGTCAGGCTTTGTTTAGACTGTAGCACAGAACTGTTTTACTGAGTCTCATCTGGACTTTTTCACCCATAAACATGCAGCTAGAATGCAGTACACTGCTCGTATTATTTGTTTTTCAGTTAAGCACAAAACCACATTCTTGAGTGCAAACATTCAGAGACCTTCCTACCTTTTCAGGTATTCTTGAAAACTGCCTTGAAAACTTTTAGTTATACCCATTCTTAAAATCAGCAATTCTTTTAATAAAATAATTTCTTAATGTACTCCAACAATGAAGACTACAAATTCTCAAGCATATTGTCTTATCATCAGTGTACAATGCTTATACACTAGTAACAAGCTCTGGAAGAAGAGAATCACCTCTTGTTCTAAGACATTTTGTTGCTTAAATGAAATCAAATGCAAGACATGATAAATCAGTTGAGAAGGAAAACAAATTCAAGAAGCTCAATGTTTACACTTAATAGAAACACTAACCTAGCCATATTTCACACATGTCATATATCCAGTTTTACTGGATATCCAATTTGCCAAACCACTGATATTCTACATCTGTAGTAACAGTCACCAGTTAATTATAAAGGAAGTAAATTTGTATCAGAAATATTTTTAAATATAGGTATTTTAATATTACATTTTAACATGCTGCATACTTGTATATCTTAAAATGCTCTATAATTCATCATCTGTGAAAAACGGATATATTAAAATTTATTAGCACTATTTAAAAAAAAAAAAAAAGGCACAACCAACCGGCTGTGATACAACCCAACACAGAGAAATTCTTGCCTATTTTTCAAGTATACATAAGAAAACCTGGCAAGACATACTCATAAAAATACTGTTGCTAAGTGAATCAAAAGCTTACATATGCAGCACATTAAAAGACATATGACTAAGTGGCTAAAAATATTTGACCAAATTTGGGCAGTTTATTGTGCCATACATGGCAAGAATAAGCAGAGCTCAAATACACTTCTCATGTATTATCAGACTGCACATTCATAACAGGAAAAACATTTCAATGAAAACTCACTATAGCCTCCAGAAAGGTAATACCTATCTTAAGGCAAAGAAAAGCAAATGCAATTGGTTCTATTGCTGAAAAACACATATATAATGCATGCTATTTCTTAATGTCCCCTTTTTCTCCTTAAAAGCACCACAGGGAGGTGTTTGGCAGACCCTACTGCTCTCTGCACTTTCCAAATGAAAAGCACCTCCGACTATCAGTAGGTATCTTAAGTCAGAAAGCCAAGAAACAAATGTTATAAAAGAAATTTTATCTCAATGTTTTTCCATTTCTACTGCACTGCTCACTTCTAAAAGCAATATTTATCAAGTGTCAGAAGTGCCTCTTGTTAAAGACTGACATCTCAACCACAAAAGGAAAGCTCATCAGAGCAACATGATAAACTTAAAGCAACAGTCTCCAAACAGTCTGCCCTTCTAGACCTCAGCTTGAAAGTTATTACACGGAAAAAAGCAATGTACATGCAAGATGTAAATAACAAGTGTTTCACTGACATTACAGTGATTCAAAAAGATAAAAATCCTATGATTAATTCTGTCCCAGAAGCTGCACTGGACAACTATGGGCTTTCCTCTTCCATGTCACAATCCTTTCAGGATTCATCTCAGTTCTTAAGAGTTCATCTATGCTCATCCTCAGTCTCTCCTTTCATAGCCCATAGTTCCCACTTAGAGCCTCAGTTACCACTTAGCAAAACAACAGGTCATCCTAAAGCTCTTTCTGCATGCTTGCAAACCACTGTAGAGCACACACACCAGCCAGCTCTTGGGCCAAGCAGAACACAGGAACTCACACACAAGTTACCCTTCAACCTATGCACTGATTTGTCTCTCAACCCCAGCCGCCACCCGCTGGTAGAAAAGCAGCATTTCCACATGAAGCACTCATTATCCTGCCAAATTTGATCTAAGCTAGGCAACAAGCCCCAAACAGAATGACAGCTGGACAGTGCAATCACATAAACCTTTTTTTTTTTTTCCTTTGGGAACCAATTTAGAAACTAGGCTAATCAGTCATAAAGGAAGCAAAGCAAAGTAAAGTTGAGAATACAAAGTCTGGTTACCTTTCCTGATAAGAACAGAGACGAAATCTCAAAGGAAGTATATTAAAGTCCAGGAAAGAAAACCACTTTCCACTTGTATGACAACCTGAAACCTGGACTGCAAATACCAGCAAAGATTAGCAGTGACTGGCTCCCACACAGACCAGCCCTAGGTAGCCCAAACTTATGCTGGAAACAACTTTTTAACCTTTTCCCATAAATACTCTACGGAGGATAGCCAGATATCTGATAAACATGCTAGATTTTTAACTGTATCACCATGACTTTGTAACACAGTGCAAATGGCATATGATATAGCTGGCTCTTATTACTATCAGGTGTTAAGAACATAGGTGAAGGGTAGACATAACTTAGTACCCTTAAAAATAAATAACTTTAAAAGAGATATCAAAAGTGCTTGGTTCCTCAGCCAAAGAATTCAGCAGACAGCACAACTTCCTGAAAGACAGGAAAAACAAGTCTGTAATTATTTTTAAAAGATCAGAAATCTTGTAGGGAAAGAGACAATCAATCAATTAGACTACTGTCCCATACACACGCAGCAGAGGTATACAGTATGTGCCTTATGCAGGGCTACAATTTGTAGTGCTTTTCATTAATGGTAACATCTAACAAGGTAATGGCATCTTATGAGGTTTAGACATTTGATTTGTTTACCAACAAAATTTTGGTAAAATTTTCTGTTTTCTAGAGAGGGATTACAACCTACCTTTTACTGTTACTTGATCAGTATTCTGATCTTTTCCATAAATTAAGATATTTTGCCTCTAACAGGGAAACAAACATTATGCATTTCACTTCTGCCATCACATTTCGTTTTTCCTTATTTACACTTAGTACAGAAAGGAGTCAAAAACATGAAATATTACATTACTTAAAGAGATAAAACAAGTCAAATAACCATTTTGAATTGCCATGTGAATAGTGGAAACAGGAGAAAGATCTCACACAGTGGGGCCTGGAGAATAGTTTATACCTTCTTTTGATTTATTCAGTGAACTAAGTCCAGTAAGTCCAACGGAACTTAGCAGGACATGAACATCTTTGTTAACGTACCTGACAATCAAATTAAAGCGGCAGAGCTGGTTAGAAGTTTCCTGTGCTCTTCACCCTGGGTTGCTTGTTTCCTCTGCTATCACACACCACAACCTCTTATAGCTATGATGACATTCTGTGCTAAGCTGAATCTAAACTTGATCAGAAAGGTAATTAGAATTTAAAAGTAAATACAATAAGAAAAGGATAGCAGTATACTCTTATCTTTAGCTAATTAATGCAGAATTATTTGCTTTCATTATATTAAAATGGTTTTCATATTCAGAAAAGAAGCATTGCTCTGAAATTTATTTTCATGTCCTAATTCAACTATCAGAGAAACAAAACTTTGTTTTACTCTGAAATTTCACACATTACAAGCCCTGTGTTAAAGCTTCTTGTTTCAAACTGACGCTTTCCAAAGGACACATTTTGAACTACTTCTACCATACATACTTTTAAATTTGCAACACATTTTAGCCTACTTTCTTGTTTGCAATTATTTCATAGACTCATAAAATGGTTTGGGTTGGAAGGGACCTTAAAGATCATCTAGTTCCAGAATCCTGTGATGGGCAGGGACACCAGATTGCTGAAAGCCCCATCCAACCTGGCCTTGTACAGACTTCCTAAGGAAATCACATTACACATTATGTCTACCTGACTGTCCTCTCTCCTTCCTTCCCTCCCTTCCTCCCTCCCTCGCAGAGCAATTTCAACTGAAATTGAGACAAGAACAGAGGCTGAAGATAATTAAATTCATCAGTTGTCATGAAAAAGCGGTTAACTCTGAGTCCTCTGAAATAATGCTATCACACAGCAGTTCAGTGTGAACCTGACAATTACTGCTTCTACCCAAGTCTTCTTGCTGACTCACTAGTGAGCACAGCACCATCAGATAATCCCCACAGCGTGAACACTGGTCTCAGTCTGCAATGATTTCTGTCCTCATGTGAGGAAAGGTTTTGTTAGGACAGAGGACATTATAATACACTAGTCACATCCTCTGTTCATCTTCACTGTCCTTGGGAAAAGAATAAGTTTACATATTGCAATTCTTAATGTTACTTTTTTCTTTCAATAAACCACTAACTGAGAAGGTCTAAAATGAAATTTGGTCAAAAGAACCAAAGCAAGTTAGAGCAACACCTTCCACTTTTAGAACTCACATATTTAAGCTGCACATTAAGTAACAATTCAGCACCAACAAGTGAAGTGGCAGAAAGTTGATTTAAATGAAAACGTAAGCCTTATCTAACTTTAAAGCTAGGGATTCAAAGTAACCTGGTAGTTACAGTCACTAAAACAAAAGAGGAATTTTATTTTGACACCTAAACTTGTTCCTAAGTCATTAATTCAATGTTTTTATACAAAGTGTAACATCTTAAGGTTCCAGTACTAGTAATGACAATGTCCTAAGACTCACTGAATATTTGGGAACACTTTCAGGATAAAGTGTAATACGAATGACCAACAAATTAGGTCATAAAATACTAGTGATTATTACACTTATTTACTATTTAAGTAATCATTATAAAAGCAGGTATTTTAAATTTGCTGAGTATTCTATTTAATACAGAATACAGGGTGGAAAGGCTGCTGTTGATGTTCATGTTTATGGTAAGAAACAGGAGAGTTTTGGCATTGTAACAGAACTTCAGGCACTAATCTAGTATTACAAATGACAAATGTTGCTCAATTATGAAATTAAGTGTTCATTAAGCCAACCCACAAGTCAGCGCTTCTGTTTTTCTGTGGGCTGGGGTAATACCAGATACCTTGCTTACTGACAAAATCTAATTTTAGGATTGAATATTTTACTTTATTAAAGAATGCTTTCTAGGAAACATGGAATAGTTTACAGTGCAAATATTCTTGCTAAACTAGTAATATTAGCCTTTAGCTAATATTTAGTGTTATTTTGTTTAACTTGTTTGTAAATATTGTGTATGATGCACTTGTGTGTTATTTTCAGCTAAGAATGGCCTACTATTTAAAATACTGGAGAGTTCATCCATAAAAAATAGTTAAAATTATAGGTGCCATACCAAATAACTCAAACTCCAAAATCATTTCAAGAGTATCTTATGGTCTCTGCAAGTTGCAGCATTTCAAGCTTACTGTTTGTATTCCTCTCGCCCCAGAATGAGTCCATCTTAGCATAACTTTCAGCGTCAAACTCTTTCCTCCACTGCAGGGCAACAAAATCTTCCCCAGAAAAATTTCTTGAAAGCATTTCACTTTTAAGTATAGGAAATGAGAATCATTTCAGACACCTGCAAAAGCAGGCGAGAAAGACACTTTCTCCTAAGGAGAAAACACCACTTGAGGCTGATGCAATGTTTCATGTCCATTCAAGTCTCATGAGGAAGGCATGCAGAGACTATTGAAACTGAGCACCCATTAACCATTGCTACTTAATTAGAATCCTGTAGAACTGTCAAACATTGACTAAAATAGACAAATCATTCCAGAACTCAAACTTCTCTAGCTATTATTTCCCCTTCATGTACACAACTTGTCATATTCATAAGTATATCTCAATAGAAGTTCACTTAGATTTTATTTCATCTCCAAGAGATGGATAAAACCAGGTGCTATATAAAATCAATAATTGTTTAGCCCAAATATGCAGTAACAGCATAATGTAATTTCCATCCCACAATTTTGTCTTGTTTTCTTTCTACACTGAATTATTAAAGTAATTACATGCCCTAAAGCTTTGCTAGTTTGTAATTTATAGTTAAATCTGTAAGTTTAATGATGGGCACAATTCATGAAAAATACTAAAATCTATCACTGTTGAGACTGATATAATCTACATATTATAAAATTGATCTCATAGGAACTTCCCACTATTTAAATCCTAATGAATGCTTCATCATAGTTCTTAATCAGGACTGTGATAAGACACATATATTTAAGTAGTTTTAGAGTATTTCAAGTAGAGATAGAATTATTCTTGCCCTCCAACCTTCTGCCAAGATAAATAAGGGGAAGAAGAGAGTTGGCTGCAACATGTTATTTACCATAACCAGAGATACTACCCTTCCTGTTAACAATCCCAGTAACGGCTCAAGACTCATTCTGACAGACATTATACAGAAAAAGAGCCTAGTCTAATGCTTGCTTTCCTGTCCTTGCTGACACAATCCCAGCTATTCCAGACTACCTAACATTATAGGTAAATGCACTTTTTAGCTGCATGCAAATCTGTTTTCAGGAATGCTTGAAATTCCCACACTAAAAGTTATCTCCTAATTAAAGCCACCAAACTAAATGTTAAGAATTCAACTTTAATGATATTCATCTATTTCAACTCAAAGAAAAATCTTAAGACAACCTGTCAAAAACATCTGCCTAAATTCCCCAAACAATCCTGGGAAAATGAGATGCCATGGGAAAAAAGTTATATTGGAAGAGATCAAACCAGACATCATTGAAAAACTAAGATACTGATGCTGGCACAGATCTACTTTGCCTGAATCCCTTTTTTCTCGTAGGTCACAAAGTTGTTGAGGACACTGGACTCTATGAAGCAACCTCTGCCTAAAGTTCACAAAAATGAGATTCTTCCTTAAACTCATAGCGTTAAGCATCTGAGAAGTAACTTCTCCTGTTCCCTCTGGTTTCTTTCAATTTAAAACCAAAACTAGTACATTACGTGGAACTTGCTTTTAAATGTACATTCAGATTTCTTAGGCAGCTTTAAAACCACATGCTAAGTGAAAGAATATGAGTTTACTGGGCAAAATGGAGAAAAGAAGATGTGACTGACAGCATGGTATTACAGCTGGTACGATGTGCAAATTACAAGCTGTCTTGAACCCTGAAGGCTTAGGCAGGTAGGTATGTACAAATTACACATGACAGATTCTCCTTTTAGCTACATGTTGTTGAAACCTATCAAATCAGTATATTGGGAGTCACATAGAGAGTCGAATTTCAGGCTCATTTGTTTCACAAATGGCTTTCTGATTCTTCTGGCCATGTCTTCACAGATTGCTTTCTGAGGCAATTTCAACAGATCAGAGAATCACAGAATGGGTCAGGTTGGAAGCAACCACAACCACAGTGTGTCATCTGGTTCAACCCCTCTGCTCAAGCAGGGTCATCCTAGAGCACATAGCACAGGATTGTGTCCAGACAGCTCTTGAATATCTCCAGCGAGTGAACACTCCACCACCTCTCTAGGCAAGCTGTTCCAGTGCACAGTAAAGAAATTCTTTCCCTTATTTAGGTGGAACTTCCCATGCATCAGTTTCCGCCCACTGCCTCTTGTCCTACTGCTCAGCACCACCGAGCAGATCCTGGCTCCATCTTCTTGACACCTTCCCTTCAGATACTTAGAGACATTGATGAGGTCCCCTCTCAGTCATCTCTTCCCAAGGCTGAACAGGCCCTGTGGCTGATGCACCATGCTCAGCAGGACAGAGACATACAACACCTATCTCCTGACAGGTATGGAAGCAGTCATTCTTCATTGAAAAGAAATAGGGTTTAAGAGTAAACAAAAGTGTCATACTGTAAAAATATAGTGCCATTATGCAGTTATGCTTTCATTAAGCATTTATTGTTACAACTTTAGCAGATAGTGATTAGTTTTCATGGTCACACAATGTGTAAATATTACATTTGAGAAGGAGAAAGCAGTGTTGTATAGGACATGCATTTCTGACCCAGTTAAATTTAATAATATGCCAATTGTATTTCAAAGTTATTTTTTTCAATGAGTAAACATAACCTACTTTAAGCATATGAACTAAGTTCATGAGCCAGCTTAAGCAACTTCTCAATTTAAAATACCCCCAATACACTTTCTTAACCAACATAATCTAGCAAAACAAAAAGACACCAAGAAAACTTACTAGAAGAATCTGTTTACATAAACAAACACATTTGTTCACTTCTGTGTTCGTTGTATTAAATTTAAACCATATGTGCTAAGTTTTCAGGTTTTTTCCTCTGCTTCTATCACCTCTATACAGTTCTGTGTTCTTCAGAGTGGAAAACTGCACTGGCTTGGAAAAAAGCAAATCTGACCACATCTATCAGCACTCCTCTGTGAACTCTAACAGGCTACATTAGTATTCTAGTCATCAACTGACATTTAATCTTCTGCTTTAGCAGGATCTAGGGGAAGTTTTCACTGCTTTCTAATTTTAGCTACATGAAGTGGCAGAACTGAGTAGAATAAAAGTAATAACATTGAATTTAGTAAAAATAATGACAACCCTTCAGCCCATCAAGGGGAAAAAAATATACATGTTAATAGAGCATACTAGAGTAACCAGGAAAGACTTTCTGTGTGCTCACTTTGCTACTACACATTACATTTGACAGTAAAGAGCACATTTAGCAGAAGAAACCAAGATTATAGGTACAAAAAGGCAGCAAGACATTCATTCAATTAGCACTTGCCATGTGTGATTTTATCCTTAGCATTATACAATATATTAGTAGTAAAAGCAGACGTAGTAAGCTGATAAGGCTGGTACCAGTCAGGACTTTTTACTGCCCAAGCAGGAGAATCTATACAAATAAAAGACTGATTTATATAACCCAATTTAACATAATAGAATAAGAAAGTACACGTGAAGTATGAATTGCACATCAGATTTATATGCATTTTATATGTAAAAAGTTAATACAATCATGTCATGTATGGATGGAATCAAGAATTAAATTAGAAGTAACAATGTCATTTCAAATTGTTTAAACATCAGATAATCTTAATGTGGTAAATCTATTTGTTTATCAAAAGTGCATTTTGTACACAAAACCACTTAAAGGTAGGACTACAACTAAACAGAAAACAACTAATTGTTTGTCATAATTTTCCATTTTTAAGGAAAGAATATCTTGCCAATGCTAGTTTCTCTTCCTAGACCAGGAAAAGAAAAACTATTCTAGTGTAAACCCCAGTACATTTTTCAACCTATGATCAAATTGATGATTCTCTGAATTGATTAGATAATTTGCAAAGCATTTCAATTCTTCAAAAATTCTATTAAGTCTTGAAGCTGACCTATGTTGCAAATCAGCAGGTTCAGGATGAAAGTATTGAGCATCTCACTAAAATTTTATCAGAAAACCAAGTATTTTCTAAAAAAATGTAATTACAGTTTAAATGGAATTATCCAAAAGCAAATTATCCAAACTTCTTACAGTAAATATAAAACAGCTGCTCTTTCTTAAAACTAGACTTAATACGGATTTTGTCTATTCAGATGGTAATAAGGTGAGAAACCCGCAGTTTCTAGTCCCCACAACCCCACACGTATCGGACAACACCTTTCCCAGGTGCACCAGTAGTAACACCTCAATCCTCCTCAGGACAGGCCTAGCTCTGAAAGCAGGGCAACACAGAAGTGTTGATAAACCTCCAGGATAATCCTGTTTGCACACTGGGTTTTATACATAGTACTGATGTATATGCATTTTAACCTTACTTTTCAACAAAAAAACTCCAAGAAGCAGTTCTCCAATTTTCCTGTGTAGAAAAGATTGGCTGTGGTACACACATATACACATAAGTTCATTTTAAAATAGCTCAATTCATTTCTGACTTCAGAACAAAACCAGAAGAAACTGGGACCTGGCATGCTTTCTGCTCTGCTGGAAACTTGAAGGAATTACTCAGGGGAATACATTAGGTATAGACAATGCTAAAAAATTCAGTGTCAGGTAATTCCCATATATATTTTCATATTTCCATATTGTAGGTACATACAGAGCATCGTTTGGAAGAACTTGTCCAAAGCCTTTTTTCTCATTTAATCTGCACAAAGAAATGTCCCTGTGGTCTCCAAAAGGTAAGGTTCTTGCAACAAACAAAGGTCACTAAGACTCAAATCCTCTGTCAGACTAAGAACAACTCAGGATATACCTAAAGCCCAAATTCAAGTCAGACTAGGCACTTAAGGAATCCCTTCAAAGTTAAATAAGGGTGCATTCATGCTGTGCCTTAGCTAAATTTGCTAAACAATCTTCTAAAATAACTTACATGAAATACATTGCATGTGTGAATAGTAAACAAAATTGTTCATACAAACAAATAAGGAGATAATAATCAAATGCACTACAAGACTCTGTCAAGTATAAAGAATAAAAAAAGTATTCAAGATCAAACTCCTACTCTCAAAGGCCAGCTATGCAGCTGTTCATCTGCACAGATATGGTTTGCAACTTCTAAAAAAGGCATTTTTGCCACAGTGTAACTTAACACCCTTTTCAATAGGCTCGTGACATTGTCAACTTGCTGAGCAAATCCTCACTGATTTGGAGTAAAGATGAAACCTGTGCTCCCGTAAGTGTGCTTTCCTTGCCCCAGCAGCAACCCCAGTCCCACCTCCAACAGCTATCTTTTGACCGTATCCAAATTTTTCACTAGCACAAGAAAACAACCAGGAGTTCTTCCTAAAAGAGACATGTCTAACAATTTATCTCCAGCCATAAAATCCACAACATCCACTTTGAAACTTTCTCTCTCTCAAAGGAGCACTAAAGTACCAGCTTTAACATTGGACTCCCTCTGGTCTATCTAAACAGGAAATTCCTTGGTATAGTTGTCCCATTAGAAACTCATTATGACACATTAATGAAAAAACACATCTCAGATACATTGAAAAATGGACAGGGAGACAAAAGACAACAAGCAAAATAATCTAAATTTATTTAGATCCATCCAATACAGTATATACATTTACTGTATATGTATATACATTATATACATATACATATTACTATATGTAGTCCATATTATATATATTACTATATCTACAGAATACATGGCATTGCAAAAGGCCAGATTTTCAGGTTTTTTTGGTTTTTTGTCCTCTGAATGGGTACCACACAGACCAGAAGCCATTATTCTACAAAGTAATTTGATTAGGAAGTTACAGTAGTACAGAAATAAGAAAAAGTATAGCAGCAATTAAAATTTTTTTAACAAATGAAAGTCTTGAAAATCAAGACAAAATCTGATTTAAAAATGGGTATGCATAGTATAAGCTTTCAGTAGCAGAGTAGAAATTTGGAAAGAAAAGTTATGAACATCAATGAAAAAACACAGCTGGCAGGGGCAGGAATACTACAGCATTTCTTAAATATGTTAAGAATGGAATGCAATGAGGTAGATATAAAAAAATATAGAAAACTTGTCAACAAATATCTCTATGTTTTGAAAGAAGCAGAAAGTTTTGTCTTGCATAATGAGGCTTGTATATCTTCTAGTCTACTAGTAAAAAAGAAAAACATTAAAACCCTACAGATCACTATTTTAACTCAGTAGATCTTGGTAATACAAATCACAAAGGTCCTCAGGCAGCTCTCTAGCTACCATTCAAGAACTTAATACAGCTTCAAGTTTGCCAATGCTTTTTCTAAACAGATCTTGAAACACCTGGGAAACAGAAAGGGCTGTTGATACTGTATCATTACTGCAAAGCAGTATCACAAATGCCTCAAAGTGTTAGCTTGCTAGCTATGCTGGATAAAATAAAAAAAGCCCCAAACAAATAAACAATAATCCATGTGACAGACATCAAAATAAGGGAGGTTCATTAGGCTTATGAGCAGGAAGGCAATACCATGTCAACACAGTTACACTGTTCCAAAAGGTTGATTGCCTTTACCAACAGCACTACTGCTTATTTTGCACCATGGAGCCAGATCTGATCAACACTGAACCCACCTGAAACTCACTCGTATGACCTAGGGCACCAGCAGTTTTGAACTAGCATGGGTCCAATGACAGTTTTTAAGCCTGTAATCTTGCCAGATGAAAGCTGACCCCATACAGAACAACTGTTCATAAATGCTCATGAAAGCTTAATTAGCACCTTAGGTGCAGAATCTGAACAGGCTCCCTCATCAGAGGACACTTTTAAGTATGTCTCCCCAAACCTGAGTAAAACATATTTCTCTTTTTTCGACCACAGTAGACCCTCATCACATCAGGTATCTAAGACTAACTTCACTGTTTTTGGCACACTACATTAAAACCCATCACAAACTGAGTATTTTTGAGAAGCAGTTTCCTAGGTTCCATCTGCAATCAGCATTTCTCTTCTTCTCACAGCATTAAAGAGAAGAGCAAACCAGACCCCATACTTACTCTGATAGAGAGGGAAAGAACAATATATGCTGACTTTTGGTCACTATGTAAAAAACATCAGTATACTAAGAATATTATGCTTTTCTGCCGCGAACCGGAAGGGGAGGAAGGGAGACAGTCCCAGTCGATGTTGGGGTAAAGCCAAAACTGGTTTATTCAGAGAGCATGGGATGGATATAGGTCTCAGGGAGGAGCTTGGAAAGTGGGAGGAGTTAGGGGGGGAGTTAGGGGCATATCATGGCAAGTAGGGGAAGGGCTAGGAAGGCAGGAGGGAAATACAGATGGGGCGTGGTTAGCTTCACATTATGAAGCTGGGTTTGGCATCACAGCTCAGCCAGTGAAAGAATAGGGGATACATAAACTGGTTATTGGATAACCACCACCAAAAATATACAGACACAGGGGAATACTATCTAGCTAATACAATAAATTACTATCTATGCTACAAGACATTTTCTAAAACAGGAGCTTCTGGATCTTGAGGTAGTTGTCAGTTTTCTGGTGTTGTTCACTCCAGGAAATGGTCACCTTGGCCACTTTCACAGATGTGTGTTCTCCCACACTTTTCATCAGCATATTATGAAAGTAGCTTACTTTTCTTCAAACTGCTGTGTGTGCTCCAGTACCAATAAAATCTCAAGCCTCATTCTGGCATATTTGTTCATATCCTCTGATTCATGCTAGACCACCTTCACCGCTGCCACCAAACACTTGAGACAGCAGATCTGCAGCATCTCACATGGCAGGACTTTAGGATTCTCCAGCCACAGCTCTGGTCACTGCTTATTCTGTGTGGCACAAGCTGCACTGCCTCAAGAGGTCATGCCTCCTATTCCAATTGTCTACAATTCTAGGGAAGAGCTTACAAAAAGAGCAAGGATACAACTGTATTTTGCCTAGCCTCTACAGAGCGTTTGGTCCTCTTAAGCCAAGTTATCTCTGTAAAGGCAAATCTGTAGTCTAGTAAAGTCTGAATTTTCCACTTCTTGCTAACCTAGCAATTTTATCCAAGCAGGCAAGCAATCGAGAAAAATACTGTGCCTAGATGAGCAACTGTAACTCATAATAGCATACATGCCAAAATTAGCATGACAAAATCATGGTATTATCTGCTTTTTTTCCTACAGCACAAGGAATTTGTGCATTCTTACACAGGCTGCAGAAGTTCATCTCTAGCTTCTCAGTCCTGAATGCCAGATTTTGGAAGCTCAGACATGAGTTCCAAGGAAAAAAGGCACTAAAGAAACTTGTCAGAAAATCAAAACATTTCTTAAAAAAGGTTAAGCTTTTATGCTCATTACTTCACCAGCAGTGCCATTTTGCAGGAAGCCTTCACTTGAGTCAAAGAAAGACACCGATGTATTTCTTCCACTGTCTTTAGCAGCACATAATACCACTTTTAAGAGCTTAGGAGAATACAGCTTTGGCAAAAGTTCTTGTAGTTGCATGCTAATAAAAACCCATACTTTAGGAAAGCATTTTAAATGAGTTTATATGATCCTCTTTCCCTGCTACACTTGATTTTAGGCAGTTACACAAAAACAATATTCCAGTTGATAATAATTAGACTCTCATCTGAATATTCTGCATCAAGCTGTGACATTCAGATGACAACAAAGTTTCAAAGTACTCATAAATACCTCCCCTATCAGATAATTTGCCTTTCTATGTTTCAAGATGAGTTTTAAGCAATATTCTGCTGCTTGCAGGAGGTAGTGTTATAAAACCAGCAATCCCTAACTCCTTTGAGCTAACATACACTAATCACCCAGTGCATGGTTCTACAGGAGCTCACTGTTGACAAACAGGGAGGTCCCAGTCTCCCTCCTCATTCTCAACTGCACACTCCCAAAAGCATTTGTCAGACTCTCCATTAGCCAATCCAGCTAACCAGCAAGGCAGAAACAACACTTTCTCCCTCCCCACCCACTGAATTAAATAAAAAAAAAAAGGGAGGAGGGAAAGAAAATAGCATGGTGGGAGGAAGAAGCAAGAGCACACCCTTTCAAGACAGCAAAGTACAATACTGCCTCAGTTGCACCTGGAGCTGCAGCCACTTCTGACCTTCTTTCAAAAAATAATTCTGGAGAAAGGGATAAAAGCCTAAATTTCTAGTTATGCAGTAACTCATTTGTGTTGACTTCTAGCTTCTGAAAGGCTGCTGACATCTTTGAATTGCACCAGGACAGAAAACACACAGGCCTTCTCTTCACCAGAACTGTGTTAGCTTAAAAGAAATAACAAGAACCCAGAAGTCTGTTGTTTACCTGACCTCAGCAGTATGCACGTCATCACAAAATTAATCACAAATGTTTTAAAAGTCTGCTTCTTGTACATCAGACTGCTAATTAAAGATGATTATTATTTCAGAGCACAAAAATGAAAGCACACTGGCTACAAGGCCAGTCACAGGAATGTGCAGTGCCTTCACTGATTGCATTTCCCCCATAAATACCTAAGAACAAGTGATCAATACAAAAAATGGAACTGATTTGATTATAGGAAGAAAGTACACACTGCCTGAGCATGGGGAATGCTGCAGTTTTGGTGGGCAACCATTCAGTGGCCCTGGGAGGGGCAGAGAATTAGTAAGGGCAGGGGTAGGGTTTGACAGGGAAGACTTCCAAGTTTCCTCATTTCAGATAAACGGACACTCATCTGACTTTCTCTCCTACTCAACAGTCCAACACTCATGCAGTAAATTGAAAGCTCCTGCAATGCAAACTGTTTTGAAAACTAGTTCTAGATTCATTTTCATGAAAGCTCTATCCATCAGGCTAGGCATTGTGCTTCAAATACCTGAGTGCAGGGTGAGAAACTGCCTCCATGTTGAACAGAAGAGAGAAACATACTCCATGACCTGCCAGAAGACTACCTTTGCTGCTTTGAGTTTGCTTTTTCTCCTCTACAGTGCACACCTCTACAAAAAGATTCCTGGAGGGGAAAGCTGTTCTGCCAGCTTAATTTACACTATTAAATTAGGCAAAATATGTTAAAGCTTTATGCTTCTCTAAGGACTCTGCTTTGACATTAAATGTTAATTAATGCATAGATCAATATATAAGCAATAATAAGTCTGAACAGTCAAATACTCCACGCCTAGGAAATGTTTTAATTAATGCTGCCTAAGCCAAAGCAATTGGCCTCACAAACCTATGACCCATGTACAGTCCTAACATGATCTCTACTTCCCTGTGGCTAAAGGAACTCGATTCATTCAATCTATGAGATGATCAGTGTTTACATAATGTGCAGCTAATCAGAATCATGGATTTTTCTTCCCTGTTCAGTGTTCAGCCTGTACTACTGAAATCATGTTCCAAATAGAACTCACTTTCTCATGCGGTCTTCCACTATCAGCACTTACCAACCATTTAGGTACATAAACAGGATTCATAAAACCGCTACCATAAAAGTTATCATTTTCCAGATGGTAAACAAACAAGAAGATTGTCATAAGCCATTTTCCCTAATTTACCATACCATTTGCAATACAATGGAGCTGAGATTTTAGGATACGCACCACTTCATGTCTAAAGGAAAGTTTTCTTTCATTACACTGTCACAAGTACATAACGTTCCTACAGATTTCCCTGCAGTCTCACCTCAGACACCATTGTCACCTTTTCCCCCTTACTGATAGAGCAGAAGTTCCATGAGCAACAGCATCTTTTATCAGATGTCCTGAACTATCCCAAGAGCAAATCCTCTATGAGGCCCTCTAATCTAGGTATGATGACATAATAAGAGTATTAAAAGGTTAATGCACGCTAAGTCCAACTACAGATTTTACACTAATTACCTGATATCTAATACACCAACATCTCAGTTCCATTATTTCAGTATTCCCAGTATCAGCCTTTCTTTCCCACTTCCTTTTCCACATATTAATTTTCCCAGCTCTCAGTTTCATCCTGACAGCCAGCCCACATCTGACAGCTTGCTTTTGCCTCCACTCTTCTGACTCACTCCTACACCCCTACTCTATTTTTTCATTGTACAGCTTTTTCCTCTGTGCTAGCAGAGGCAAAGAGGTCACAGCACAGATAGTACTAGCATACCTCTAAATGAATTTTACAAGTCCACAGCAGCCTGACATCTGTATTGCTTTCATGCTCTGAATTATCATATTCAAAATCAACTTCAATATATCACTGTGCAGTACTGTAGTTTTTCTTTAGATCTTGGTACGTTCTGTTGGATATCAGCTTTCCTCTGAAGCACTCTTCTGGTAAATCTGAAAATGTTTGAAAAAAGGATGTCACCCTCCAAAACGCTAGAATACTAAAACACAAATCCACCCACGGAAACTTGATGCTTGCTTCTCCCAACCTGATTCAGTATTAAAAAAAAAATAATTAAAAAAAAATCCATCCTCCTTTACAGCTTCATAGGTGAAAACAATAAGAGAACAGACTTTGTAGAAGACACGTTTTGATCAAAGGGATTGATTATCTTCCAGAAAAAGAACTCAATAGCCCAGAACTCTTCAGCCTAGAACAAAATGACACTGATGACCATGCAATACAAGATTACAAAATCATTAATAATACAGAGAAAGTAAATAGGAATCAACTGTTCACAATTTCTGGTACTACAAAGAATTGAAGTCGTTACATGAAGCCAGCAGAAGCAGGAACCAAAAGACATGAAGAAACAAAAGCTGCTTTTCTGAAAGCTGATTGGAATGCCCCATATCAGCAGAAACAGTGATGACTTATTACTGATCTCAGTAGACTGGCCTTTCCTTTTCACACAAACCAAGCACTGGAGCTATATGACTATCTGAAAGAACCCCAAAGGTCTTAGACAGGCAGATATAGAAAAAAACCTTCTTCGCTACAAGTAAAATTAACATTGTAGCATTTTTACTGATACTACTCTCATCACTGCAGGTAAGTGACAAAGTGCTGTTTTCTCTTTCCTGCAGTAGAAAATGTGTTGTTTTTTTTTATTAGGACTTCAAGTAAGGGCACTGACATTCTTGCCCTCTCAATTTATCATACTTCTTGTAAACAGGATTTTATGTATCTGAATAAAGAGATATGACTAAGTTTAACAGTCTAGCCTCTCATTCAGGAGGGTTTTTTAAAATATAGGTATATAAACTACCACAAGGAGCATTACAGTAAAGCTTATGTGCATTCTAATACTTGAGAGTAAATACAGGGTAGCTTACCTCAACTACAAACACAGTAATTTTCAATGACTGGTGCCACTATACTGAGATGATCTTTCCAGAGGAACCTGAAGCAGATCCCTCTTAAGTAATCTCTTTAACATGCAAGCCTCAAAAGGCACCTATTTAAATTCTTAGCATCTGACAGGGATACAGCATTGATGGACAGGGGCAGAGCAACCAATACCATCTACCCAGACTTATGCAAAGCATTTGACACTGTCCCACTGATATCCTTCTCTCTAACTTGGAGAGACATAGATTTGACAGATAGACCACTTAGTGGATAAAGAAAGGGAAGAGATACCATCCAGAGGGACCTTGACAGGCCTGAAGGGTGGGCTGATGAAAACCTCATGAAGTTCAGCAGAGTGAAGTGCAAGGTGGCAATCCCAGGCACAACTACATGTTGGGCACAGAGATGACTGAGAGCAGCACTGCAGAGAAAGACTTGGGGGTGATGCTTGATGAAAAACTCAACATGAGCTCCCAGTGTGTGCTCACAGCCCAGAAAGCCAGCCAAATCCTGGGCTGCATCCAAAAGAGCATGGCCAGCAAATCAATGGATGTGATTTTCCCCCCTCTACTCAGCTCCTGTGACACCTCACCTGGAGTACTGTGGACAGTTCTGGTGCCCCCAACATAAGAAGGACATGGAACTGTTGGAACAAGTCCAGAGATGGGGCAAGAGGTAGATAAGAGGACTGGAGCACACCCCCTGTGAAGACAGGCTGGGAAAGTTGGGCTTGTTCAGCCTGGAGAAGAGAAGGCTGTGTGGAGACCTCACAGAAATCTTCCAGTATCTGAAGGGGGCCTCCAGGGAAGCTGGAACTACAGTGATAGCACAAGGAGTAATGGGTACAAATTGAAGGAGGGGAAATTTAGACTAGATATTACACGGAAATCCTTCACTGTGAGGGTGGTGAGACACTGGAACAGGTTGCCCAGGGAAGCTGTGTACGCCCCAGTCCTGTGGTGTTCAAGGCTGCGTTGGATGAGGCTTTGAGTAACCTGGTCCAGTGGAACATGTCCCTGTTTGTGGCAGGCGAGGTTCAGACTAGATGATCTTTAAGGTTCATTCCAGCCCTTAACATGCTATGATTCAAACAGTTAACAAATAGATCAAAGACACAGGAAAAGCATACTGGATTCTGTTGGATAAACTTTGTCTGTAACAGCTACAGGAATTATCACCAGTTTACAACGAGCTTAGGTAAAGGCACAACTTATATGATGGCAAAACTACATTACACAACAAAGCTCTATTATCAACATACTACTACTCTTCACTAAATTAACATTAGATCTTTAGTATAAAGTCACCGCTACAAAAGAAATTTCTTCTGCTAGCTACATAGGCTCTTGCTACACTTTTAGTTTTAATAATTAGCTACTGTGCTACTGAAGGAGGCCAAGAAAAAGGGTATTATAGACAAAGCTAAAGCCAGCTGGGCTGTGCGCTTTTTTTTCCTGTTGTTGGATGGCTGCCTTCATTTCAGTGGAACTACAAAGCAAGTTGACCATATAAGGCACTGGGATTCCCAAGGAAAATGCTTACACAAATCAGATCCATGCAGCCTATTTAATTTACATATTATAGTTAAAATGAACATTTGCAGTATATTTTTAAGACACTTTAGAATTAAATCTTACAGATATAGCACTACTTTTGCCTTAATTGAGTTCATGTTAGTAGTCTTCCAGAAGAATATATGGCTTAACATTCAACTGAATGCATTTATTTACGTACTATTAAGACCAGATCAATTTCAAAACTGCAGGCAGCATTCATAAACACAATGTCCTTGATTTTGGTGCATACAAAAAGTACCAGAAAAGCCTAATTCAAGGGTCTGACAGCAAATGGATCTCCCTGCCAGTCCCTGGCTGCAGTCTGCATATATCAGAGGCAGCAACTTACTGCATGGAAAGATTATTTGTAGCCCAGATTCCAACAAGAATAACTCTAACGAGCAAGTGCTTATAAGGAGATGGTAATACACAGTCTACAGAGAAAGGACAGGGAGAACTGGTGAAAGCACCATTCTTGAACAGACAGGGATGCAAAGTAAAAAGGACTGCAGGGCTTTGATTTGAGAAAGGGAGGGGAGCTTTCAAGACAATGTAAGGAACTTCAGTCTCAAAGAAAGAGCAAGAAAGAAATAGACACAAACTTTAGGATTAGACAAACAAATGCAGGAATACAAAAAGCCTCAGAGAGAGGTATGTGCCAGCATGAAAATATAAAAATATGCACACAAAAAGGAGAGATGACAACCACATTTGTGTAAAAGATTAAAGTTCAACCTGATCTTAAATTTGCCCCCAGCACTGAACACCTTTGAAACCTATGTGCCCCACTGTGAACGAAGAACCACCTCTACTCAAGTTTGGAATTCACTTGGCTAGCATACCCCCAAATTAAAAAGATGCCTTAAGAAGCTGTCGATTTATGTTATTTTGTCTACAGAGGAGAGCTAAGACTCCAGTTCTCAAGATCTTACTGTTGAGTTGTCCTAAGCAGTAATTTAATGGACTGCTCAATTAGTTCTTATACCAGTATTTTAGAAGTTACTGCACTCCAACTACAAGATCATCTACCACATGACTTGCCAAGTCAAGAACAAATTCACAAGAGTGAATGAGCATGGGAATGTACAGAAGCTGTCAAAGAGCAAGCATTGTGCTTACGTAGGCATTTAGTCTATAATAACTACAGTACTGTAGTTCAGAGTATCTGCATCCCTATCTATCTAAAGTAAATGCATGGTTAGTTTATAAAAATGTACCATTATACCCAGCTACTCTGGATAACTTTATAGTAGCTACAACTGTATTTTTGCTCTGGAGGGTATCAACTTGCTAAAAGCATATTGTTTGTGGGCCTGGACTTAAAAAGCCAGCTATATGGACTCCACTCAGAAAAAATCTCTAAGGCCAGAGATTGCTTCTGTGGGATGCCTCAGCTGGGATGTTGAGCTTTTGTTTGGAAGGATTCAATATTGGAATGCTTCCAGAATCAAAGTTTGTCTCTATCAATCCTGTACCAAATATAAAGCACTAAGTTAACACTGAAGCAATATAGCATTAACACACTCCTGGCCTTAGGAATGGCACAGAAAATACCTATTAATGCTCTGCTTCGAACTTATTCATTAGACTAAATCACGTTAGCGAAAGGATGCAACACAACTGGAGCGTGCTGCAGATGTAAGAATACCATAAGCACGTCCAAGTCCTCTGTAATGTGCTAGCTAGCAAAGAGGACAAGAAAATTAGATGGCAGGTGAGTTTTTCCCTATCGAAGTTAGTCTGAGCTGTAGATTACTTTCTTCCCATGGAAATCACTAATGTCTGAGATAGAACAGGTTGCTAAAACAGGCACATACTTTGTGCTTAAGCATCCTAAGCTGAAATGCACAAGGAGTGGAGTTCTACACAAACATCAGTTGATGCTGCACAGTCACTCTGGACCTTCTTATCCAGTCACTAGCTAAAAATTTTAGAATTGGGTCATATCTTGCCCCTTCCTCATTCCACTTCTACTGCTTAGGAACTGTGAGAGGAGAAGGTAATTGAATATCAACAACATTCAGCCCACCAGTCTTTAGAATCATTTAGGAAAAGAATGGAAATTCGGGTCAGGGCAAATTAAAAGCTTTAATTAGAGACAATTTAGAAGTTTTAAGCCTTGTAAGGTCACAAAGAAAAACATGCACTCTTCTTTCAAAACCTACAAACAGCTGACCTTGATCACATGCTGAGGCAGTGCTCATCCTCATTCTAATCACCAAACTGCATCTCAGCTGCAGAGTACAGTTGTGAAAGCAGATATGTAGCAGAGTGCAAACCTCCCTTTCTTAGCTCAAAGTGAAGAAAAGTTCAGATCCAGACTAGCTGAATCCAAATCCAGCTTAAGTCACCTTCTGGCTAAGAAGCTTCCAGTAACTTGGCAGATGAGCTGTTCTTTGTATCTTCATACAACACCATTTGGTATATATATTTATCAACAACAAAAGAGGTATACATTTGCATTAAAATCAGTGTAGATTATGAGTTTCAGAATAAAGGGCTTTAAAAGGTTATGAGAATCAGTTCCCATAGCCCTAATGAAAAACAGGACACCAGCACATTTATGAACGGATGAGGTAATTAACCAAGTCAAAGAAAGAGCTGAGTTGTGTCAAACTCAAAGTTGCCCCACATGAAGATGGCAAGCAAAAACAGTGGTGAGACAAAATATACTAACACCACCCTGCTACTCTGGAAGTTTGTACTTAACCACAGTATTCCAAAAGCAGAATATATAATTATCCAACAGACCAGAAATAGTACTTTGATAAGTACTGCTGTAAAACAGGTTTAGGTATTACCACAGATAGTTCCTTTTGCTAAGCAATTTATTTAGCTAAAACAGATGTAAACTGTGTGCTTGGATAAGAGTTGTTTACTGTTCTAGAGACAGGGAAAAACTGGAAAGACTCATTAAAGTTACAGCTATAGTTTTGGAGACTCTAGAATCCATTATTTTAAACGTGCACACTGACAAAGGATGCTCCATGTATACCAAGACAGGGCTGTAGAGTTCAGCCACAGATGGGCAAGCTTTATGCATAATTCTACTAAAGTTGTGGTATTTACAGGACTGTAAGTGTTGCCAGGTATAGAAGAAACATCCAGTTCTCAAATCTGCTCACTACTGTCTACAGTGGAACCCTATAAAGACTTGTAAATAAATTAACCATTGTTTCTTAGACAAGCATTGATAATTGAGGTTTTCAGATGAAGGCATTAGAGATTGATTAATATGTTCGTAAAAGAATAATTAGCAAGTGTTGGTTAAGAAGTTATCAAGTGTAACTTGAATCAATTCTATCAAAAATAGGACAACAAAAAAGGGTGAATTTGAATTGTATTGATTTTTCCATGTTCAGGCAGACTCCAACACTGAGACTAGAAAACATTGATGGACTCAAATGTTGCCAATGACTTAAAGGTAAGACAAAGCCCTTGCTCCAGAACTTGCTTATTCTTATTTGGAAAGCTAATGCTATCTAGGGAAGTCTATGTGTGCTTGTGCTTTAAGCCATCTGCATAACACAGACATCATTCATGCAGGAGCTAACATCAAGGAGGGGATATGGAAAGGTAAAAGGAGTGTGAAACTGAAAATTATCACCTTGAAAAGAAGTGATTAAGAACCTTAGGAGTAAGCTGTGTTTAATTTTCACTTCCTTTTGAGAAACCAGATGACAAAGCCAGTTTTCTGCAATTTGGAGCTCATATGGATGTTGTAAAAATCAGGAGTTAGCTCCTGACATGTTATTTATAAGCATATTTAGGGAACACTGAGGTAACAAAAGAGGTGTCTATAAAAAAACATTTGCCCAATTGCAATATGTATTACAACACAAGTTCCAGATATTGTTTTGGTAGGTACCTGCTACATGTCTAGCAAGACTGTAACAGCGTGGAATATGACTAGGTAGTTTAAGACAAATATTCTATTTATTAATTTTAATTTGGGCAAAGGCAGCTGGAACAGCTTGAATTAAACAAGAATCCAAGGAAAGAAGCACCTTATTGTTAACTTGATTAATATCATTCTTTCTATGAGACATCTATGAACTAGTCTCACTCATAACTATGAAGTAATGACTCTAATTACAACAATCTTCCCTATTAATGCTTAATATTTAAAATTACCCTGCACTTAAGGTCTTGAACTGAAGATATGAAGTCTAAATGAAGGTTAAATATGGACCTGCAATACAGGATTTGTTTTGCTTATAAAGAAATGGCTTATTTCTTTCATTTGAGAATTGATCTACATCTCAGAACTTCGGCATGCAGACAAGTACCAGAGAAGCTGAAGAGTTGATGGCCCTTTTGTCACCAGCAACCTCCTTGTTACTGCAAAGAAGTACACAGTGATTGGCACAAGACAAGCAAACTGGCAGCTTCCTTATGCTTTAGGTGTCACTTTCAAGTGTGCAGTATAAATTCCCTCAGTTAAATTGTACCTTAATCTCAGATAACTGTACTGTGTTGGCTTATGGTTCTTGAAATGAGGTAGTAGTAGACCAATCCTAGTATACCCAAGTATGAAAACTGTTTGGCAAAACTGTGGAATTTTAGTGTTCATGTGTCATTTTTACTATGACTGAAGTGCTCATGTAATTGGAAAACCAGAAGAAAAGAACGATCTTCAATCTAGTTTACGAAGTGCTTTAACTTAGCTGCTGTTTTAAGGATTACTGTTTGCCTTTTGGCTAATTTCTGTTCTCAACTTGTACTGAGACATTTTTTCCATTACTGCAAGTTACCTTTGTTTTTATTGGATGCTTTCAGTCTAAGTATGTTCAGAATATCGCAACTACAGAGCCATGGTTAAAGCAAGATCAAATTTGCTGAAATTAAAAATTACAATGAGCTTGAAGCAAGAGTTACAGCCCATCTACTTAAAAAAGTCTTTACAATACTTAAATACCAATATATGAAATTGAACTCATTCCTTCTTTGACATCAAGTAACACATAGCAATAGTTTTAGCACCTTTTGGATGGATTTTAGGGACTCAAGATTTATTTATTTTTTTTTACCACTAGGGATCTTATACGTCACAACTGCTAGAAAGTAACCATGTAGTTTTAACTTATTACTTTAGTATCTTGGCTTTATATAAATGAAAACATTAAAAACTATAGACAGTTTGAAGATACTCTGTTGTCTTAGAAATAAAGTCTTTGAAAAGCTAGACTGTGTTTTTATATTTTTCAATGTGTGAATACACTATTATAAAAAGAAACAAAAAATCCCCACAAAAACAAACTTACAGTTTAAAAGATCAGTTAATTTTACATATGTAGCATTCCAGTTTTCAGAAAAACAATTATGTTTAAATGTTGAACTAAAGTTACCCTAAAGAAATTTTGCACAATTATGTCTACCCAACTACTCTAAAGAAGTTCATCAGCTAAGGAAAAAAACAAACAAAACACCACAAAGCAAGACCAAACAGCTCAGAAACCACACACAATATTTTGCCCCGCAATACTACTACAATGCCCCTCAATTCACTAGGTACAGATACAATGAAGTACAACCTATGTCCGACAAAAATGGTATAAACAGTAAAAAATTTATTTTTCTTCAACAAGAATCAAACATTAACACAAAAGCAAGCATATTTTGCGTCTGTGGTTCTGTTCTTCCTCCCCAAACTTCACACACATCTTCCACTATGAAGAACTGTAGAGCAGGAATGACGTCTCCAGAAGTCTATACACAGCCTAGCACAAGTGAAGCCACAGTTCCACCAGGAATTTCTGCTGTGTCTGTATGTCAGGCAGATCATGAGAGAAAAGCTATTGAATTCAGCAGTTATCACAGGAGTTCCTGTATTACTGTAACACCTAGGAGCTCCAAACACAAACCAGGACCTCCAGGAATATCTATATCCACATTTGTGGAGGAATTACAGTTTTCTGGAAAAGATTTCTGCTTCAATAGCTAAAAAGTTGCCTAAGTGTAGCAAAAACCAGCAGAGTTCAAAAATGGA
>VWZF01001877.1:0-16091 GCA_013396755.1 Sclerurus mexicanus | reverse complement strand
AAAAAGAAACACACAAAAACCCAAAACCCTAAACAGGCAGACAGCACATCAGAGCAAGAGTCCCAATCTCCCCAAACAATACTCCTGAAGAACTATACCGGGCATCTAAATTTCTGCATCCAATTCTAAGAATCATTATTCAAAGCAAACAATCTAAACCATACTTTCATTAAAAAAAAAAGGCAAAAAACCCCAACCCTTCTGTTCAAACTTATTTCTCATCAAGCCAGTGTCCCAGCCTCTTCTCTTACCTGTTCACAAGCCCTTTTTTTTTTTTTAAAAAAAAAAAAGGTCAAAAGACAATCTAAGCAAGACTGCTGCAAACTCTAGAAAAGTAGTGCAAGACAACCCATGTATTAAATAAGTACTTGCTTGCTTATGCAGCACTGACTTTAACAACTGCATTTCACATTTCTGCTTTGGAGAACAAAGAGTACTTTGCTAAACAAAACTTGCTACTTTCTTTTCATAATAAACCTTTTCTGCTTGGTATGCTGCTGCCGTTCTTCCTCTCTGCTAGTTTCTCTGTTTCCATATCACACTTTTCAGGAACTAAGACCACACAACTTCTGTCCAGACTAACTTTGCAGTAGGTGGAAAGATTACAACACATGCCTACTTACCTGCCAAAAAAAGTAAGCTCTTACATCCAGGAATAGACTGAGCAAAGCTATCCCTGCTCAGCAGTCTGAAGCCTGCATACTTGCATTTAGACTGGAGAGAACTCCTTGCTCAAACTGATTGAAACAGGAAAGACCACGCCACAAGCCATCAAGGCCAATATAATATCAAACAGCATTCTAAAAATGTTAGCTAAGTTTACATAGTTAAAAGATGTGCAGAGGAAAAATAATTTTACTCCTTCTCGTAGTCTTCGGAAGAAGAAAAAAAAAAAAAAAAGGGCAAGCAGAATACAAGAAACAGAAGCCTGTTTGGTACACAATTACAGTAAGTATCCTGTCTCTAGATATTTACTTGCCTTCCACTGCCAAGGACTTGAAGTCAGAATTCCTTAGACCCTATAAATCGAAAGCCACAAAACTCTGATTTAAGAAAAGTCTTTAAAGTAGAAGAAAACCATCTCATTTTTATTTCACCTAAAACTACTCAGACAAAGGGACAAAGGTTAAACAAATACCTTCCAGATACTGCAGTGGCAGTAGTAGCAGAGTCTTCTACTAGGCCCTCAACAGTCAACAGCTAAAAGTACTTTACATACTTTAAATACACCGCACCTCATAATAGAAAGTAGTACCATACTCAGTGTCTACTCCTTAAGAGCTTAATCAGAAAGGTTGTGAAATTCATGCAACAGCAGTTTCTCATCTTCACGGGCCAGCAAAAGTATTTAATTTTCTTTTTCGTAAATATCATCAAACCACAGCTTTACTTTGTCTTTCACCTTCTTAATGGTCCTCCAAAGAAGCACTTTCCACCAAAAAGAATTTATAGTGTGACCTGACTATTGGGAAAAGATCCTTACCATTTTGCCTTTTTATGTCACGTATTAGTTTTTTTGCAGCCTTAGGGCACAACACAAGAGCCTTCTTCAAAGACATGGTTTCAAGATGGCTACCAGGACTGCAGTTTAAGGAAGCTGCATAATTTTTCTTCCAGTTTACATAGGAGACTTGGAAACATGATAGCAGAATTGTCTGGTAGTTTGCCTGCATGTATTTCCAGCTCTGCCTTTGCCTACAAGTCAGATTTTCATCAAAAACTAAGCCTGAAGTAGTACTGGTTGCAAACCTCCATGAAAATCTTGATATATGTAGCAAGCTTTCACACAAGACTAAAGACTTTTACAATAGTTAGATTACGGTTTTATAAATTTAAATAAGTTGTTCCCTGGAAACACCACAGAACAGCAGCATAGCACTAATACAATTTCACCCAGGTTTTATCTTTAATTTCCAAAGCTAAACATGGATGGAACACTAAACCTTCCATCTAGGCAGTACATTTATACTGAGCCACAGAAGAGCAGAGATTCGTGGAAATATCATCTGTAAGCATGTAGTTTGTCACTTCTACTTTTAATTGGTTGTTTAGCTCAGCAGTTCTACACCAACCTCTACAACCACAGGTAATCAGTATCAGTGCTGTATGAAAATGTGTGCATATATTTGGCAACCTATTCTTGCCATTCAATCTGTAAAAGCTGATTAAATGCAAATAAACAATAACTCTCTGAAACAGCAGCCACAGTACTAAAGGCTGGGGAAGAGTTCATTGTTTTAGGGGAAGAAACTACAGAAGCGAGGATTTTGAAGAAAATACTTAGTTTAAAAAAAAAAAACACCAAAAACTTTGGATATTAAGCCATGTCTTCATACAAGTATTTGCTGACTTTACAGAACAGATTTCTGAATCACACATTGAAAGCAAGTGGCAAATACAGGAATAAACTGTCATTTGGTTGCTGAACAGAAGAACAAAGTTATGAATTTGCTTCAGTATTTGTCTCCTGGAATTCACAGCTGCTTGGCTCCAATTTCCATCTGCAAAATGAATAATTTCCATTTTAGGAGACCAACTTGCAGGAGGTCAGAGCAATCTGGCTATACTTCATTACACATCATAGCTAGTTACAAGCTGAAAGAGCTGCTTGTGCCACTACATGTACAAAATAAAATCTAAGTTTATCAAAGCAAGTAAGTGTACTAGAACGTCATCAGCTGGGGCAAAAGTTGCACTGAACTTTACTACCGAGATTCAGCTACTACTGGAGAATTTTATATCTACTTCTAACAGTTTTAGCTCAAATGTTAGATGAAATTACAAATTAAATAATCCTATATCACAGTAATGAAGAGTCAGGATTTTGGCTTCACACACTCAGACTTCTCTATCTCTAAATTCAGTGGCATGTACAACTCAACATATGTTTGCTAATTAGCAAGTGCAGAATATCCACTTTTCTCCTTCCCCACAGTCCGCTAAAAGAACCCAGGAAAAAAGTATTCCTGACCTATGGCGCTTAATGAAAGCACAAGTTGTTACAACTACTGGCATAATAAAAGAAAGAATTATGACAATACAGAAAATTCACAATTGTTTCATTGTATGTGGCACACACTGAAATCACAGATCAAACCCAATGCAAACATAAATTAGAGTGCACAAAATTAAAGCTTGCCAATTCGAACATTCTTCTAAAAAGATAATAAATACTGCTGACACTCACTTGAATTCCCAAGCTCAAAAAGAATGCTATAGAAGTTTATTGCAAAGATTCAGAGACGTAATTAAAGCCAAAATTTTAACACTTTGTTTTATGGCTGAAGAGCACTATCAACCACCTAAGCACCTGTAGTATTCATACAGTAACTAGTAAAAACAGTATGAAGACATGGTGATGTTACAGTTTATTACATCACTACTATACACCTGAAGGTTCTAGAGCACACCTGCATACTCAACCCTGAACACAAGAGATACCACAAGAGTCAAACTATATGGCATGAGAACATCTCATAGCTGAAAAAAACCCAAAACAACCCACTCAAGACGTTAAGAATTATTAACCATAAAATGTAACTTACATTTGAAGTAGGAGAAAAATATATACATTTACATCATAAGCAGGACAACACTCTGTTTTAAAAATACAATACCACTTTCTGGAGTAGAATCAAAAAGTTCTTTAAGTGAAATGGATCAAAAAGTTGGACATCTCCAAATACTTCTAAAACTAATTAAACAATCAAAACCACTATGAATTTGCTTTAATCTATAACCTCCTGATACTTTCTGGTAAGTGATACCTATTTCTGTTGCAAAAATGTAACGTTTCTTGACCACAGCTGCTTGTAACTACGGCATCTTTTGCGTGAGGTTATCAGTGAGCTTTACTTCATATTGAAGCTCTTACAGCTTTTACCATAACCAGTCCAATCTGACCATTTGCACTCTTTCAGTGAGATGCAGCACTTCCTTTTGATTCTTGCTTTTCTGGACATTACGTGTGACAGACACGAAGGGATACACACCTGAGGACAAGTCAAAAGCCTCAGGTTTAAACAAGCTTCAGAGCACATGTTTAAATCCAAGACAGCAAAGTAGCCAGAACCACTGGCTCAAAACCACAGAAACACACACCATGCTGGCTAAAGAGAGGATTTTCCTAGCATGACAGACCAATCCATTTAGTTAGTAACCTGCAGCCCTATTGTATTTTTCAGTTTAGACACTGTGACAGGTGTAATTTTCAAATTACTTGCTGCTCTTATCCCCTCCAGCCCCACAAAGAAAATGGGGCAGACACATTACTTTTCCCTAGTTACTCCAGCAGACCACCATCACTCTACTACTCATCATGTATTATTAGCACAGTCTTGTGGGCAAGAATTTCTTCCCGTTCTGCATTCTCTGCTAAAATGGTAACAGTATTGTTATTGTATGAATATTGTTTCAGGCAAGGAGGGAATCATACTTTTCCTCAAATTATTGACAACTTTTTGCAATATTTACTGGAGTGGTTACTAACGTTTTTTTCCAAGCACCCTGTTATCATGGAGTCAGATTCCATCAACTGGTAAAACTCAAGTCATTGGAGTATCTGGAACTGAATCTTACATTCAGAAAGCAAGGAGATTGCCAAAAACCTCTACACCAAGCTGTGCCTAAGCTGCACATATTATCTGCATCTTAACCTAAGATTTGAGAAGTTGCATATAAGAATCTTTCTTAAAGCCAGACCATTATTCAAACAGGATTTCACCCAGGCACAACTACATGCTGGGCAGAGAAGTGATTGAGATCAGCACTGCAGAGAAAGACTTGGGGGTGATGCTTGATGAAAAACTCAACATGAGCTCCCAGTGTGTGCTCACAGCCCAGAAAGCCAGCCAAATCCTGGGCTGCATCCAAAAGAGCATGGCCAGCAAATCAATGGATGTGATTTTCCCCCCTCTACTCAGCTCCTGTGACACCTCACCTGGAGTACTGTGGACAGTTCTGGTGCCCCCAACATAAGAAGGACATGGAACTGTTGGAACAAGTCCAGAGATGGGGCAAGAGGTAGATAAGAGGACTGGAGCACACCCCCTGTGAAGACAGGCTGGGAAAGTTTGGCTTGTTCAGCCTGGTGTCCCAGAATTATTTCACAACCTACACACTGAGGCTGACAAGAGTACACAGAAATCTTCTGTTCAAGTAATTGGCTTTACAGGAACAACTCACTGTGTTCTGCTATTCCTTACATTAAGCAGCGTTAAAACATTCCAGAGAGAGAAATTTATCATGCACTCATGGGTTTGTGGAGATGGAGAGTCATCTTAAGTATGCCAGTGAGGAGAAAGAAGAGAAGGGATGTAAAGATCCTGTGTCTCAATGGTTCCTGATAGTAATAAAGCAAACAAACCTGCAACAGACCTTTCTTGGAGGAAGAAATCCAAGTAAAGCATATGCTGGGTTTCCATAAGCACCAGCACCTTAGGCTCTCTACAGATGAAGACTTGAATTCAGAGACTGTTTTTATAACTAAAAGTCCAAATAACTAATCAGTGTTGCTTATTTATTAAAACCTACTAGGCAGATGAATTTGATTGTCAAAATTCAGTTTTTATGACACAAGTAAAGCAAGGAGATAGGAGGACAGAAAAGGGGAAAGGGGGACAATTTACCCAAATTTAAAAAAACAATTTCTACCTCTGTCACTGTTCTATCTTAGGATCAGGAGACTATTTTCCCAGTCTTTCCCTGTGCCCACCTTCATCTAGGTCATAGAACTTCTTAAAAGAGAAACCTATGCAACTGTGCAATGCAATACGGGTTTCGTGAATCACAGGCAGCTACCAAAGATAAGTACGGAAGTGTATTGATAAAAAAAGTTAGTGATGTCACTCCTACTTAAGTGACACTCCTCAGTTTTACAGCCTATCATGAGCTCAACTCTCAAACATGTGAAGCCAGATTTTAAACCATCTTTGTTTTTGAAATTGAAGGCTCTGACATGAAGTTTAATACCCAAGTAATATCTGAAGTTTAAGCTGCAATAAAGCAGTCCAGATGAGTTGATTTAGGCTGTTATTTGCTTAAATTCTGCATAAGCACCTTCTAAGTATTAATAGAATGCAAAGCATGCTATCAAATACATTACCAGCAGTGAAACATGACAAAGCAAAATGAACAGGGAAAAAACCAAGAAAAACCCCAGGAAAATGCTTCCATAAGTTATTTATCTTGATAACAGGAAATAAAATTTAATAGTTACAGAGAAGAAATGAGAAGTGCTCAAAATCCTAGAAAAAATTAAAACAAAGCCTTCCAAATGCAGTCATAAGAACTTCTGTCTTGAAAAGACTAAATAATTGCTATTGTATGTGCAGGTAAGCAAAGAGCTGCTGAGATACAAAGTCCCTGAAGGATCTCCAAAAAGGGGGAACACATCAGCTCTTCAAGCAAACAATTTAGTCATATCTCTGTGTAGCTGATGATAAATGATGTCACCAAGGAAACTATAGCTCTGATGCCAAAGCTTCTTAATAGAAAGTTACTTTTAAGTGCTCTTTGGTCTTTCACTTTGAAGCCCCACAGTTTGCATGCCTTCAACTTCTACTAATGTTTTTATTTATATGCAGTTTAAGATGAACACACTTACTCTTCAAAAGAAACCTCAAAACTCTACAAACAAACTTAAGAGCAAAATATTTTTAATAAGACTACTATCATGCAAGACTTTCCATGCCAGAGTTTTTATGGTTTTATGTTTTAATTCAGCACATGCACCTGACACTGCAGGTCACTTACTCTAAAAAAGGATGCCAAACTGTTGATAGCACCAACAGCTTTTAAAAACCACTATCTTATTAATCACACATTTTGTTTTAGTAGGCTTTTCTGGCTTTTGTAAAGTTTTTGTAAGTCAAACTGAAGCTGACACCCAACCCTCAATCTTCCCTCAGGAACTGCTTCATATACACCCAGAAAAACTCCCTGTTTCTGTGTTCCTTGGGCTAGAGAACCTACTAACGATTACACTCCAGAAAGCTATGGTAACTCATTTGGAGGTACAGCGATTCTCACATGGGTAGGCTTTTTGTGAAAAAAATTTCTAATAGTATTTATTTGAGCAGTCAAGTCTTAATAGTCACCTGAGCTAGCAAATGATATTTGTTATAATTACAATCAACGCTTTTTTACTGTATTACAGAGTTCAGCAACCTCTTCAACTGCTGAGAAAACAATCGAGAAGAGCTCCCCCATCCCCACATCTTACATAGGTAACTGATAAAACACTTTACAAAAATACATAATGTATCTTTTGGCATTCACACCAAGTTGTTCTGTATTTTCCTTAAAAATAGTTTTAAAATCACAACTGCTATATTTACACACAGCTATAGGTAAAACTTGGCTTATACAGTACCTTCATAAGCTTTCTTGGGAGTCTATTCACCAGATCAGGCCAAAGTCCGCCTCCAATATTTTACAAGTACATTAGAAGTGTTAAGCACAAGAGCCACTAGATCTGTTAAGTTACTACTTTACAGAGATGGAGGAAAGCTGCTTCTCTTGCTAAGCCTATAAATACTCAATAGGTACTGTGACATATAAGTATTAGCATTCAGTACCACTATTACACACATACAAGCATAGCTATAGAGACACACAAGTGACAAGCATTTCACTAGGCTGCCTGCGAGCAAGTAGAAAATTAGTGACCAGAAAGCCATGCCCAGAGAGATTCACAAACAAAAACCCAGTGACTGTCTCGATCTTAGCACAACTCACCCTCTCTGCTCTGCGATACTCAGAAGCCAAGAAACTGACACTGCACAAAAATTCTTCTTTCACAGGTAAAACACTACAGATTTAATTTTCTATGGAGCAGGAAGGAGAAAAACTAGAGGCTTCTCATGAAAAAAAAAAACAACTTTATTGTTAGGGCCTAAAATAATTCAACTAGCTACAGTAGCTGAACAAAATAAGTGGCAGCAAACTGTGAAATCTGGCAAGCTTTCTAAAGACAATTTTATATGGTTTAATAGAAATGAGCTTATTACTTAATAACAAGAGTCCAAATTTGGCCCACAGACAATGCTGTCACCCCAAATTTCACTTTTCACTTTGATTAAAACCTAAGGTAAGTAATTTTTTGCCCAAATTTGCAGCAAGTTCAGCATCTAAAGCACCAAAAAACATTTCCAAATAACAGATTAACAAAACAAGTTTAAAAGATTTGACTTTTCATAACTAGACAAAAAAAAAACAATGCTGGAACGACAATATTTTATAGAATACAAGAAAGGTAATCAAAATTCAAACTGATTGAGGAGATAAAACAGTTTTGCATTGTTTCATTGCTGGTATGGGGATGCACACTGGAAATTCTAATTGATTTAATTAAGATTATTCACTTAATTAAACCTACTTATTCAAGTATAATTGCATGTATTTGTGAACATACTGCAAGCAACAACACTTGTTAAAACCTGGGACTACCCCAGGAAACTGAAATTCACATGAAAAGTGGCATTTATGTATTTCAGATCCCACAACACAGGCCAAGACTTGCACATAATTCCAAGATGTACAAGAAACCTCAGACATTCAAGTATGTAATAAAAAACTCTGGCTACTCTTCTAGCTTCACTATCAGCATGGTAAAACAGAAAACGGCAAAGCTAAATAAATAATCACCACCCCAGAACTAAAATTTGCATAGTAATTACCACTGGCTGGCTAACTGATCACATTAAAGCAACATATAAGTGTTTGAACTCAAGACCCTGAATCAGAAGCGTAACGGAGGGGGAGAGGGGTGGAAATCTCAAAGGATATTTCAAACTGCATTAAAAATAAAAGATGAAAACAATCAGTGAGAGCTGGCCCTGACCTGATAGAATGTTCTAAGGCTAGAACCATTTCTAACAACCAAAATTTACAGATAATTTAGTATCGGAATAGCTGGTTATGTGCAAATTATAGACCAAATGCAAGTATTCAGAAAATAAAGTAATATAGGAACTGTTTACTTGCAATCTTGAAGACAAACCTACTCCTGTGTGTAGGCCCAAAATGAGCTTACATTTACTGGTCAAGCCTCTCAGGGGTTTCACCCTCTTCTTAAAGCCAACTCTACTCCTCACTCTGTTTAACAGACCTTTAGAAACCTTTAGTCTAACTAACAAATATATTGTTAATGAGTAAGTCCTTACACACTAAGGAATAAATGGGGAACAGTCATGTTCAAAAACTTCATCATATTGCTCTAGTTTTGGGGTTTTTTTGTGAAAGAACCAGCAAAAGATTCGGCGTTTCCAGGATAAGCACAGAGGCTGATTCAGTCAGCTCAAAACCAACTGAAACAGAAAAGCTGCACAGCAGGTCTTGCCAAAACAATATATCAAAAAACAAAAAAATCCAACAATGCTTCCCCCCTATCCTCAAGTACCCTGATCATCTTTCGCTTTCTTGTTCTATCTTACGGTTTTGAAATTACTAGAAAGGAAACAGCTGAGGAATGCTGCCACTCTTATGCCATGCTTTCCATTGACTGTCATTTCAGGAACGCATATAGGAAAGTAAAGGAGTTTGGAATGTCTCCACCCATCCAGCAGCATCAGAAGCTGCTCAGCTTATGGATGGGCCACTGCCTTGTAGCTGAACTCCAGTTTGCATCTTACCATTGCCCAGATCCATGAAGAAAAATATACTGTTGAGCACTGATATAACACTTGTTACGCAAGTGTCCTCATATGCTGCATGTCTTACATGGTAAAGTCTATATTTATACTACAATACAGCAGTAAAGACGTAATTTACAATTTCTTGGTTGCAAGAATTCTAGAAAGGTGCACTCATGCTACAGTTGTCCAGCACATTCCTTTCAGAGCATATAGTTTGTCTAACTCATCTGAATATATCCTTGGACAAAGTTCCAGTGTTTGCCACAACATGTGCATGTTCCTCAACTTCACACAGTTTGAGTCCAGCCTCACGAGACACAATTACAGAGAGAGACGCTATCAGTTTGTTGGGCTTTCAATTTTTGTGAGGACTGCAGTAAGTGTCTTATTAGCCTAAGTAATAACTCTGAGAAAGGGAGCAAGTGAGAGCATGAGGAAAGGGATAAACAAGTAAAGAACTGGACAAGAGCCTGTCAAATCATCTATTCCAACTAAAATACAGCATATATTCTTAAACCTGGAACACAGGTCCCTCAGAAGACTTAAGCGATATCTCTATTACTGACTGCTTCTGTCTCCTAGCCTCAGATTTAGTTAACAAACTGAAATTTAGTAATTTGGTGAAAAATAGCATTCTTGCTACTACAATGCCAAGATCGAAAACACCCTGACTCAAGCGGGTTCCCATCAGTTTTACTCATACATAAAAAAGCACATCTTAGCTACTCTTACAAGGTGCTTTTTGATGACTCATCATGAAAAAGTGTTTTAATAATACCAAAAATACACCAGAATACATCACAAAGCTTTACTGTAAAAGCAACATTAATGCTACAGTGCAATTCATATCTGTAGACCAGCAGAAATTCTCCCTGAATATTAGCTTCAGTAAATACCAGCTGAATTCATCCTTACATTGGAATGCAGAACTCTTCCCCCATGACTAGCAAGTTTTAGAAATCTGTCAGTTATGCTAACATGAAAACTGGCTTTAAATATTTTAAATAATTTCTATATGCTAGAACTCACTTGGGTTATTTTATTTGTGCACAAGATATATCCATAGCAATGAAAAGAAAACATCCCAGGTTCAAACTTGACAGGCCACTCGGAAATAATAAACCAAAAAAGGTGAAGAAATGGCTACTTGTTTCTTTTATAAAGCACCAAGGAGAGCACAATTCTTTTGAATGCAGTGTTTAAATTTTTCACTATTATACTTATTTTATGAAAAAAAAAATCACACCTTTTTGCCTTCTTCTTGCCTCCATTTCAAAAAGAGAAAAAAAAAAAAAGGCAAAAAACCCCAACAACTTAGATGACAAGATCAGCAGGAAGTTAATTATTTATTCTACAATCTGAACCTAGCTACTGTAACTACAGAGAGAAAGATCTATAGCCCACAAAAGAACCAAAACCTATTACAAAAAGGATTTTAAACAAATATGCCTCTGCAGTCTAACCACTGAGTGAAGTCAACATTACCACTATTTCAGGACTCATTTTCTCTGTGCCTTGTTGCACAGATAGAAAACTTTAAAAAAAAATAAAAATGCCAGAACAAAATAATACAAGCCTAGCAAATTACTCCAAAATTCTCAGTTGTAGAACATCTACAATGAGAGCACTAGAAGGTTTGTGATTGGAAGGTTGCTTCCCCTCCAAAACAGTGAGACTACTAGGAGAGCTTTGAGCTATCTCCACACCTTCCTTACCCTTAGTTGTTGGGTGCTGTTGCTATGATGCAAATACCCTAGAGTTTAAGACTGTAGCAACCTCTTCTTTACTCTTACGACTTCACATGCTGCACATGCTGTGGCCCCAGCTTAAATACATGATCCATGTTACCAATCATCAAAAAGGATCCCAACACTGTGACTTAATGCTCTCTTCTCAAGTTCTAAGGCAAAGAGATCAGGTGCTGGTAGATTTTATGTCCCTTTTGCATCACTTGATGTTTGAAAGGGTTTACCAAGGATAGTTGATGCCAACTGTAATGATACTCATTATCATATCAAATACTAAGAACATTCCATAAGGAGTCCTGACAGAACCTTCCACATAAGCAATTGCAGAAACTCCTGCAAAGAAAGATACCTTTTATCTAAGAAATCTATCCCATTTAACCCAAAGGAAATATTAAGACAGCAATAACTGTCCTTTCTCAGTTAGAAACAGTAAGTGTTCAGTGAAACACACAGTACCTTAATTACTACTGAGGGATCAATGCAGCAGAGTCCTACAACAGTGGCATCAAGTCAAAACTTCTACTTAACACTGCATACTGCTCTGCCTGCAAACTAATATCAAACTATAATGTTGGTAGAAGTCTCACCTTCATATTCAATTTAGTACTTGAACAGTTGCAGAAAAACTCTATTTGATACAGAGAAATAGCCCTTGAGGAACTTTGCTTAATTAAACCATACTCATCCCAGACAAAAAAGGAGCACATGAATCCTCCATCAAGGAGTAGGGGCCCTCACCAGTAACATCCCCTACAGGTACTTGATGAATTCCACGCACAAACAGCCAAGACAACTTCCCTTACCTTACCTCCAAAGCAATACCTTCCCCAGGAAGAAGCAAGACCAAGACAGCAGGACATGCTCTTTTCACGTTATGTGGTGGAATTAGGCTGCAGCAGTCACCTTCTCAGCAGAGAGAATGAGGTCAAAAACCAGGTTACCACCTTCTAAGTCTGAGCAGCCTCAAAGAGAAAAGGCAAACCAAAAGCAGGCTGGATAAATTGTCATACCTAACCACAGCCTAATCTCAGCCACTTTCTTTATCAAGAGCAGGTAGGTACTCCATAACGCACATCTCATACTCCCAGGGGAGCAGCATGCACAGGAAATCCAGGCTTCCAGGAAATTGGCCACATCACGGTCCCTCCCCACCACATGCAGCCTTCCCATGGTGCTGTCCAGAAAGGGTGGGCTCCTCTTTCCTGGTCAAAACTCCATGCAACTTCCAGACAAACTACTTTCAGTCACTTAAGCAATGAATTCCAGTCAGAGTTAGTGAACCAAGTCCCCTCTCACAGAAGCCAGGGAAAGAAGAAGAGGGTCCAAACTCTGAGGAAGGACAAGTGTTAAGCTTTCAGGACGACAGAACTGAATCCTGCTTTGAACAAGCATGCCTGGCCTAGAAGGCACCAGGTTTTATTGCAAACAGTATATAGACCCTTCTTAACATTGTATCAGAATATGCTACTTTTACCCACTCACTCTGCAGAAACTAATAATCTGCGAGGGCACAGCTCACCTTTGCACTTTTTTCCCCTCAAGTTCCCCTTACATTCAATTGTTAAGGCAGACTAGAATAGATGCACTTAAAGTTAGATCTCGCCCTGCATGACAACTGGCTGGGAATGCAACATTCAAAACTAATCAACTCCAATTTCCACGAAAGTAATGCACTGTAAACATTGACATCCGATTGTAAATTTAAGGTCTAATTTAAAAGTAAGTTTTCTGGTCTTAGAGACACAAACACGACATGTATATAATGCATATAATACATACTATCCTGCTGCAATTACAATACACATGTCTGAGACAAAAATGGTATACAGTTTTGTCCCTTGTGCTGAGAACTTGTACTAGAACAAGTTCTTAAAGCAAGTGACATTTGACACCATCACAAACAAAAATAATAATCATCACATAATGACAAATTTTTCCCCTTCTGCAAAATTTCAAAAAAATTTAATTGACTTGTCCTCAGATATTATGTATCAATTTATGCACATGCAAACAAACCAAAATCATTCACTGGTAGTGTCAAAAGACGAAGCAAGTACCTACATATATACCCTCCCTCCTTCCACCTCTGAGCTATCAAATGAACTGTAATTTTTTCTTTCCCATATGCATAAGGAGAAACGATTCCACATAAAGCTTTCTGATGGTGATGGCATTCTACCCCACAGACGGAGGAAAACCTTAGCTAATGGCTTTAGTAACAAAGTTTGATGCTCCATTAAAGACAAGAGCTGAAGTTAACCAGAATTTAAGAATTAATGGTACTTCCCCCTCAGCATTTCTAACTACCTGGGCCATGAAGAGAAAACACAGGTTAAGTCTCTTCCTGTAACTGCCATATGTATCAGGGAAATCAGAAGCTAAACAGTATATTAAATATTTAATTCTATTGCTATTTCAGACACATGCATTTGCTCTCAATAACTGGAAAAAAAAAAGGAAGACAAAAAGGACAATCAGAAAAGGTACAATCATTTTATCTTTGCTGAGATAAATTTATTCCTGTGAAGCAGTAATGTCTACATGCGTTCTGATGGACACACAAAACAGAAAAACAACAAACCAAAAAACCACAAAGCAACAGCAAACCACAGTGTCCTTGAACTCAACAACATGGACTTTGACACAACTGACATCAGTCAAAACTGAGAGGAAGAATGACAAGTTTTTGAAGTTTTCTTTGAGAAGAGACACAGCTTTGTTTATGCCACAGCCAAATCGGATTAAATGAATCCATGTAATAGACTGTATCATGTGTGATTTGCACCTTTTATATGGCATATTAGAAGAAAATAAGATTTATTGATAATAACAAAGTGAAACCATTCCGAGTTGGTTATAGGCAGGAACTTGTTATATGCCTTTTTTTTTTTTAATAGCAACAGGCAACATTCATTTATCAGACTGCCTCAAGAGGTTTACAACTTCATAACTGATCTTCTTATTTGCTTTCAATATCATAAAATCAGAAAAGGCCCTTTAGTATCACTCAAGGAAGGGAGAGGGGAGGAGGTGAATGAGCAAGAATTTTAGTAGTGATGTAAACCTTTGCTTCCGTTTCCTTAAACTTTTCCCTTCCAAATTACAAGCTGACTACAGGTAAAAAGAAGGGGATAATAAGCTCAGGACTATCCTGATGAAAACACTGTTGTATATAGTATCAAAGACATTTTGAAAATGCCATCTGGACTTCATAAAGAGATAACGCCATCTCTTATTCTAACAATAGAGTTGAACCAAACGTCATCCTTTCCTACCAATCACTGAAGTACAGTAACTTGCAGACCCAAGGATCTAACCAGTTAAGGTATGACTTCTAATACAGAGCTCCCTGGAAGGATGAAGCAATCACAACTTGATTACAGTGGGATAAATACATAAAACTCGCACTGAAGTGACAGTCTAGCCTGCAGTCAGGTAACCTTGCTGCAGCAACATGCTGACAGGCTTAACCACAACACACATTCATTCTTCCAGTTCAGTTCACAACTGAAAGTAAACCAACACCCTTTACAGGAGAGCAAGTGACAACTTATACACAGGAAATGGAGCAAAGAGTCATATCATTTTGTATCTTATGTTCAGAAGGGGATTCTATCCAGTGCTGCAGGGCAATTTATGTATTTCTAAAGCTTCACATCCTTGAAAAATGTATATGGGATAGAGAAAAAAGCTCACTATCTCGTTTTTGTTTAATGTAAGAGAAGTGTTGTATAAAAACAATATCCTAACTACCTCACCTATTCATTTTAGCAAGATTCCTACTTGATCAACCTACATCTTATAATTATTAAGACTTCTTTTTTAAACTACTGAAGAACTTCTAAAATTAAGAACAAGAAGCTAGCCTGTCAAAGATAATTTTTTGCTTTCCAGATATTCAGTGAATCTAATATTGTGTGGAAGCTTTTGGCCTCCTAGAGAAAAAAACTGTTCAGGCAAACCCGCATTATCTCCGGATTGCCACAGCCTTTCCTTATTTGGCTAACGTTTTGAGATTCCAATCAGACTGCTATGAAGTTCAACATGCACAAAGCATCCATTTTGAGGAAACTTCACAGCCAGTTTCCTTTCCATTCCCCTCCTGCCCCAAGTGAAAGTTATCTCCCTCGGCACCAACCCCCTCCCACATACCCACGCCACAACAAAGCCATATGGATTGGGTTTTTTACTACTTTCCAACGCACAGAAGAAAAAAGCAAGAGCCCTGCTCCCCTTGAAGTTCAGCTATCACACTGCGGCGGGAGCCGTCGGTAGCGAAAACAAGCAGCCCCTTATTGATACGCGTTTCTATATAAGGAACAAAACACTGGTTCCTCATAGAAACCGGAGAGAAATAGATGATCCGTCTCTCCACACGCCCGCTCGCACGCACGAGCGGGGTTTAATCGGCTCAGTTGCTGCGGGAACACGGCGAGCCGGGAACTGCCACCGGGATCCCGGGATAGGGGCAGCGGGCAAAGCGCCCCCCCGAGGCAAGCCGGCCTGCGCCCCCTGCGGCCGCCCGCGGGCCGGGGGGCACCTGCACCCAGCGCCCCCCGCCCCGCGGCAGGACCCGCTTCCACAGCCCTCCCAGGGAGGCGCTGCCAACAGGGGAAAGCGAAAGAAGGTCAGCGGCACCTCCTCCCCGCCGGAGGACAGGCCCAGCCGCCCCTCCCGAGGCCCGGCCCGCGGGGAGGGGGCGCAGCCC